>JAGFMF010011381.1:12294403-12317469 GCA_019455555.1 Galemys pyrenaicus
GAATTATCTGTTTGTGCGCTAGGTTGATTAAAGCATAAGACTTTAGGGAAGAAATGAATTACAGCCACAAACACATTTGGGAATCTGGTAAAAGCTCTGAACTTCACCAGAAAATAAAACAATTGTAGTCACCAAATTGTGAATTTACTTCTCAGAGGGTTCTTGGTCATCCCATTCAGGTTAAGAACTTACATATTTAAATAAAAAGTTCATTGAAAAGAGAAATAAAACCACCACTTATATTTCTTGGTAATAATAGTATAAATAAGCAGGATAACCATGAACTCTCATTAGTAATGAAATAATTTACCTTCTTTTTTAAATTAGCATTAGACTACCTAAGATTTAAAATGATAGCAGGGGCCTCCCTGGTGGCACAATGGGTTAAGCAACACACTACGAGGCAAACCCCAGCCACTGCAGCATGAGTTCAATCCCTGCCGCCACCAGGGGAGGTGACCCACATGGCGCAGCAGACCTCTCCTGCCTCGCCCACTGCTCCCTTCAGTAGTGTATTTCAGTAGATCTGCCTGTTCTGCTCCCCACTCTATCTCTGGTGGATCCTCTCACACACACACACACACCCATACCTCTGGCCTGTACCCCAGCTCTTGTATGCATAAATAAATAAATCTTTAATAAAAAAATAAAATGATAGCAATTTGAAGGAGTTACTAATAAACCAGTAAAGAGCTTTTCAGAGCCTTCCCCAACTGACCCTTCACAAAGAACTTACTCTTACATATTTCCAAGCTATATTTCTGATGCGAGGTTAATATCTAAAATATATAAGGAACTCCTACACCTCAGGAGCAAAGAAACAAATTATCCAATTTTAAAGTGGGCAAAGGACCTGAGTAGTCATTCCAAAAACAACATACCTGTTTGTGCGCTAGGTTGATTAAAGCATAAGACTTTAGGGAAGAAATGAATTACAGCCACAAACACATTTGGGAATCTGGTAAAAGCTCTGTACCACCACAGAAGTGCAAATCAAAACCACAATGAGCTATCATCTCATGCCTGTTTGGATGGCTTTTATCAAAAAGACAAGTGATAATAAGTGTTGACAGGGATGTGGAAAAAAGGAAACTCTTATATGCTGTTGGAGGGTATAAAATTGGCATAATCTTCATGGAAAACAGTATGGCAAGTCCTCAAAAATTAAAACTAGAATTACAAATGATCCTGCAATCTGACTTCTAAAGAAATAAAATCAGTATCTTGAAAAGGTATCTGCCCTCCTATGCTCACTGAGTGATCAAAGTTAACACCATTATCAGTAAGTCATTTGGACATCATGGAGCCCTGTTATGATTCTCTAAGAAAAGACACTCATTTCTATGGTATTCTTGCCCAAATATATAAACTAAATCTAATCAGTAAAAAAAAAAAAAAACAAAACTGAGACCTTCTACAAAATAACTGACCAGTCAGTATTCATAAAGTTTCAAGGTCATGAAACACAAAGAAAGTCTAAGGAGCCATCACAGTTTGGAGATTAGAGAGACAACTAAATAGAATGTAGGATCCTGGATTGAAACCTGGAACAGAAAAGACATGGGGAAGAAAACTGGAGAAATTGGTACACTTTCATTACATCAGTTAATTCCCTAGATTTGATAGCTTGCGCTATGGTTATGCACGTTGTTAACATTAGCAGCAGAAGTTGGGGAAGCTTCACTATTCTTTGAACTTTTCTGTAAGTCTAAAATGACTCAAAATAAGTAAAATAAACCCCAGGTTTTAAAGTCTCTGTCCTCAAAGCTTCTATTTCTGTGTAGTTCTTAAGAGACCAAAAACTCACTTCCCAATCTGGCAGCCCTGCTCACCCACCTCTCGTTTGACATTTGCCTCTCCAGAATTTAGATTTTAAGCAGCAAATATTTATTTACCTTTCCTGTGTGCAGGCCCCACTTAAGGTACATATGGTCCCTGTGCTCGCTGTTCACTTCTCTTATTCATTCGACCTTGTGACACTTACTATATATGAGTTACCACTCAAATTTTAAGTCTTATAATCACTTGTTTTTCCAGGATGGATCCAGGACATTCATAACTCTTACATAGTTTTCTGTAAAGAAAGAAATCCAAAGGTAAAATAATGCATGTTGCTGTTTGAACTATTGATATTACAACTTACTATTATTAGTGTTCTCTGACACTCAAATGAACTCCATGTCCTGGTTTCTAAGAAAATTTATAATTGATTGCATGACCTGCTTTTAGCAATAATAGAGACAATATTTTATTTACAAGGACAACCAGTTATCTAGTTTTCTGCAAATTAATTAAAAACACTAGGTTATGTTTACATTTAAGAATAATAATTTCATGATAGAAAATAATGACTAGAGGGCCTCCCTGGTGGCGCAGTGGGTTAAGCAACACACTATGAAGCAAACTGCAGCCACTGCAGCACAAGTTCAATCCCTGCTGCCGTCCAGGGAGGGGACCCACATAGTGCAGAAGACCTCTCCTGCTGTGCCTGCTGCTCCCCTCAGCAGTGTACTTCCGTTAATCTGCCTGTTCTGCTCCCTGCTCTCTGTAGTGAATCCTCTCACCTCCCCCCACACACACACCTCTGGCCTGTACCCCAGTGCTTGTATGCATAAATAAATAAATCTTAAAGAAAATAATGACTAGAAATCTCTTAGAAATTCACATTCGCTGCTGTTAATAAATTTCATATAAAATACAAAAATATTTCAATTTTCAAAATTTCAATACAAGCAAAGAGGAAATTGCTTTTGACTGGTACATTGAAGAAAAAAGTTGGGAGCATTTTGTCAAGAATATATCTCTCTTAAAATAAACAACTATAAAACAGACAACTATAAATCTGCAGGGGAGGGGGAAGGATTGGGATCTAGACAGGGGCAGGAAGAGCAAAAGGGACTATGGTGATGATGCATGGGTGAAATGGTGGTGGAAATTCTATGGGGACCACTCCTGAGAAAAGAAAGCAAACAATGGGAAAAAAAAGTAGTGTAAACTATACATAAGTTTTAAAAGAATGTCTTTTATGAATCCAATGTTTTATAGTAGTTTTTATAGAAAATCACCAACCTTCATTAAATTAACCCAGTTTATATTTTTAACCTTTTGTCAATAGTCATCAGAGTCCCAACTGATAGCTAATTTGAAGTGTGCATTAGTAAGTGTCTAAAGACATTTACACTTAAATCTTCTCTTATGACACTAATGATCCAACACCAACTAACATCTTAGTTTCAACTAACAGTTTGTAGTTAAGGTCTTAACCGTAACATCAAATCCTATCACCTACTTTCAAAATGCTTGTAAGCCTGACATTATACCTATCAACACGTTTATGTAATTATTTAGAAAACATCCTCTAGAACAGTATAAAACTTCAACTCAATCCTTGCCTAAGTGATTCAAACGATGTCAGTAATCAAGAAGCTAAGAAAAAGCTCACAACTAAGTGGCAGGGGAACACTTTCATATCTCACCTGACTATTTAGTCTCATAAAGCTAAGAAAGGGAGGTGATATTAACCCCATTTGTAACATATATGGAAATCTCAGCCCAGGCTACCAGGAACCTACCCAAGACCATGTAGCTCATGTTCTTAGTCTACGTAAGTTCAATCTTTAAAGACTTTGAGTAATTTAGTCTCCTTATTTCTAATTCTCACTTAATAGTTATAGATGGCTTTTGAACCCACCTTGTCAATATAGCAATAACCGGGTATCTTGGTTATTTTCTAAAAGAACTCACTACTTAGTTAACAGCTGATTCAGAAAAAGGGTTATGGAAAACTGGTTTCTATGATTTTCAAAATAATACTGCCACCTGGTGGACTAACAGTGAACTATGGCACGTGTACTCTACATGACTCAATTTCACCGTTAAAATTCTCAATGGGCAGTGAGTTTCCAGAAACATTTTGATTTGTAGTTCTCAGAAAAATCATTATATAATCATTTCCCCTTGTGTGCAGTAGCCAAGCTGCTGTTTTCATGTCAACTTCCAAGCTGGAAGCAGTAAGTATTCATTCTGTTCATTCACTCTGCACACATTAACTATGCACCAATTATGTACTGTAGATGAAGGATACAAAGATGAATAAGGGTGTATTTTCCATTTTTAGAATACAAGATATTATTCCTATAGTGATTGAGAATATATTCTTGAACCAGACTGCCTGAGTTCAAATCCAAAATCTGTCACTAACCAACAGGATGAATTTGGACTAGTCACCTAAACTTTGTGTCACCTCTGTGCTGCCATGTGCAGAGTGAGAAAACAGTAATCCCTCTCTATACGGAAACTAAGTATCCTGTGGAATAAGAAGTGCCCTATCTGGTCTTCAGGGAATACATCTTAGAAGCAACTGGTGAGGGGTGTGGCACTGCAGAGGCAGAGAGCATTCCCTTAGATGAAGATGAGCAGCTAGAACAAGGACAGCATTCGTAGCCTCCTACATTTTCCCAAATCAAAAATTTTATTTATAAATATCAGTTACAAATCCCTGCTTATGCCAGGTATACCACCTGTGGTCCAGTTAACTATGGACTAGGAGAACAGGCAAGGAGCCTACTTACAAGAGTATTTTTCAGTGTCTGAAAGGAAATTTTATACATAGGAAAGTCAATTTAGGGTTACTTGTCAAAGCATTTTAAAGCTTTCCTTAAGCTTCTGATTTCTAACTTACAAACATTTCATTTAGAAATCTGTATTTTAATAATCACTTTTAAGGGTACCTTTAAGTGATGTTTGATAGAGTTCATTTAAATTGAACAGACTAAATTTCTTTAAACAGTCCTATTTACAATCCAAATTCCTTTAAACAACAGAATTTATACATTTAAAATATTTGATTTTCTTTTACACAGCACTTCAAATGCTTGCAAAAAATGCAAGCAAAAATCTTCCCAAGTACTTAATCCCTATAAATACAATAAATTAAACACACACTTTCCAAATTCTCTGCAATATTTCATTTTTGCATGCTTAGTAACATTTTAAAATACCTTTTAACTAGTAATCACTAGTCTAAAAATATTAGTAAGTTAGATCCCAAAGGCCAATGTCATATACTGTAATATGCTGACTTTATTTAAAATTCAAAAGTAGCAAAAATATTAGTTTGCCCTAATGAATATAAAAACTATTCCTAAACCTAACACAAAAGTATTGATGGTTATGGGAGTTATTTCTTAACCTTTTCTGGGAATCTGTAATCATTACAAATTTCATCTGAAACCTGCAGCACTAGGGAGAAGTTCTGGTAAAGGGAAGGGGCAGTCTGGCCCCAGCAAGCAGTTATTCAGGGTGCCGGCATGGCGAGAACTCCAGTTTGGGGACTTCAAGAGTGAGTTCACTAAGTTAATTCAATGTCAAATTAAAATAAACCTGGATGCCTGTGGTGAGAATCAAATGTGTGGGAAAACTCCATCACACCTTAGTCTTGATAACAGCTAGAGTTTTAGATTTCAACTTATAATTCACTAGTACACAAGTTAACAATGTCGCATGAAGTTAAATTTTAAAAGCTTTTTTTAAAAGCTTTCTGGAAAAGTTATTTAAATAATAAATTAACCCTTTTCAAGATGACTCTGACCACCTCCTAATTCTTCAAGCAAGCAAACTCCTGGTTTCCTAGTAGTCACTGGACTATATGACTGCTTGTCAGGTCATGAAAGACCCCGTTTTGAGCACATGCCTGCACCAGAACATAGAAGTATCCTTTTTTCTACATTAAAAAATACCCAAATTCATAAAACTCAAGTTTTAACAAGTGTCCCACAACAAAAATCTTCCTTTAGCTAAAGGCATATTTTCTTACAGTAATTAACTACTTGGGGTAGAACAGGAATTGGGGGAAGGTAGAGAGGTAGCAAGTGTGAGAGTACTAGCTGTCACTAGTCAGTGACTATCCATCAGGAATTGATACATCTCAGAAAGAAATAAAGAAAATTGGAATTTCTTTATAAAAATGATTTACATTTAACACATAAAAAACCCCAACTTTTTCAAGGCAAGCTACTCTGGGACTGGAGATTCATCACGATTGTGAAGAATAAGGAAAAATTTTAAATACACATAAGAAAAATGGTTTTCAGAGGGGTGGGAACTAGAAGCTCCAAACGTGTATAAAAGGCTGAAAGACTATTTATTGCAAGAGAAATGGCAAACTTTATCAATACCCTCACCTGAGTCAAGTTGAAAACCTGGTAGAAAGACTGTATATTGAGGGGAAGAAAAACAAATAGTCCTTTATAAACCACATTCTGAGGGAATTAAGGTTAAAAAAATGAAAAGAAAACCTGTGGTAGAAAGTACAATTTATAAGTATCAAATTTGCCTCAATACATTGTGAGTACACGTCCTCCTGGTGTGAAATCATAGAGTTGGTCACACTTGGAACAGATACGGTTCTATTACCAGCTGAAGCATGTGGCCTGACATATAACAATGTCAAAGAGAGAGAAGGCAAGTTTAGCTGAGCCTGGAAATCCCAACGGCACTGATCAAAATGAAGAGTTTATTTGCTGTCGCTTGTTGATTTGTTGTTCTTTTCGAGAAAAGTAAAAAAGAAACCCTTTTCTCTGTCAGAATTCCCAGTCGAGAAACCCGTTCTAGAGGTCTGACTGCCTACTCAAAGGGTGATGCAGAACTCTGTTGTATCAAAATTACTATCAGCATGATCAAGGTAGACAGACACTACCAGGACAAATGAAATCTTCTAGTCCAAGATGCCATAAAATAATTCAAAATAATACATGAAAAAACCATGTCTAATATAGGGACTTATTTTCCAATCATAATTTTCTGGTCTCTTCCATAAAATTGCTTCTGAAAGAGTTTTTACAATATATCAAAAAATTGTCCTTCCAATAGTTAATAGAGTCAAATCTATCCCAAGTTAGGAGTTTTTAGGTTTAGCTGTAGTAAACACTATGATTCTATCTTCTTATTTTCTAGAAATCCATCAGATGTGTGCTGCAACACAGAAGTACTTTCTTTCCTTGTCATAGTGGCAAAAAGCATATCCATCATCCCCAAGGTTTCTAGAAGCTCTCTTTGGTAATCAATCTCTTTTTCTACAAGTCCTTGAAGTAACAAAAACTTTTTATCAACTACAGGCGACTGACCAATCACAGGCAGATATATATCTAGAAAAGAGAGAGAGAAACACATTAACTAGAAATAGCTTTCTATACAATAAGTGAACAGCAATATTTTGGAAAAATATAAAAATATCAAATACAAAGACACCGAAATATCTAAGCTTATTTTACAGTTTATGATTTACAGAAAGCAGATAATCTCTTTGAGTAGAGGTATTTCAAAATAGTACATGATGGAGGTTCTGATTTATCTCCATTTTCCCATTAAAATGTGTCAGTCATTAGAGAAGTTTAGGAAAAAAAATTTTAGTTACCTACCAGCAATTCAAAGTCAAACTACTATAAACACTTTACTCCATTGTTTAAATGCATAAGCTTTATGACTGTGTTCATTTTTTCCATGAATATTCTTACTGGAGAATTGATAAAAATAAGGTATTTCAATCTATTCAAATTTCAATTTTATATCATTATTTGACATCTCTACTATTACAAACAGCTAGGATTTTTCACATTTCAACAACTACTTACCAATAATTATTTCAGCAGCATTGATCAAAACAGGGGCAAATCGTGGCTGAGACAGATTCCTACAAAGCAAAGATTTTCTTTATTGAAACTTAGAAACTTCTTTTAAAATTCTTAAGATTGATTTACTGAATTATTCCATTGATTCTTTATAAAGATCAAACTAAAAGCCAACATCTCTCATTTGGAGATAAAAGATTTCAAATGCAAAATACATGTGTTTTATAGATAAAAAACATACCTTATCAAAAAATTAAGAACACGACTAATTTCCTTTTCATCCCGACCCGCGAGGGCATTTGCAAGGACTCCTCTTCGGTTTAGCTCCTTTATGATGGAAACTGTAATCTCAGGTGTCTTTATAGTACAATTGGGCTGAAAAATTTTCAGAGTCAATCAACAGACAAGACAGCACCCAAAAAAACCCTAACAGTTAGCAATTTTAAATAGGTTTTTTATTTTCAGTTTTGAGTCATGGTAATAATACACAAGGTAAGAAATAAAATGATTCTTTTAAAAATGTGTCCCCAGTGGGTTCATCAGTTGTAACGAATGTACCACTCTGGTGAGGGATATTCACAGTAGGGGAAGATACTTATGTGCAGGGATGGGGAATATAGAAAATCTCTGTACCTTTCACTCAATTTTGCTGTGAATCTAAAACTAATTTAAAAAAGGAAATTGCTACTCACTCACCTCAAGGACTCTGTCAAGTGCCTTAGAGACCCGAAAATGTTTCAGATCCCTGTCATATAATTCTAGGTATTTCTTTGATGGTCTGTTGATCAAAATATCATCCTGTGTAAAAAGTAAATTTATAAAGGAAAAATCAGTATGAGTATAAAGTTTCATTCAAAATAAATTTTTCACAATGCTCGTTTCTATATCAGGGTATCTGTAACTGAACTGTAACATAATGTTCATATGCCCATTAGATAGATTAAATAAAAAGGAATCATTCTCAACACCAATGTGCTACTACTCTCCTACGAATTTAAGTTACGATACATGATTATCTCAGTTCTGAGCATAAATTACTCTTTTAAATTATCTTTCCTTGTCAGGCAGTGTGATTTAGTAGAAATCACTCCCAACAACCCTAGTTACCAACAATGAAATTCTGGCTTAATCACAACTTCTTTTATACCTCAATCTTCTCAGATGCTGAATATAGCAGATATGCCAGAATACTCTTTTTCAGGTTGGTTAAAAGACTAAGTCAGAAATTGTACAAAAGACAATGTTTTGAATATGGAAAGCATTCTAAGGTTACTATGATTTAGGGTATTAAATAAAGTAGTCCTTATTCCCCATCACATATTACTAATGTCCCCATCTAGCAATCTGGAGATAAAGGTGATGTAGAAAAGAACAAAGTAAAGTTAACCGCCATATGAACTACATTTTCCAGTGCTGCCAAGGGGTAGTGCTGTCTAGTCTACTATAGTAAATATCATCTTGTGAAAAATATGAAAAGTACATAAATACCCGTTGTTTCATGTAATTTTTTCCTTTAATAAAGGTTCGATATGCAGGCCTTCTTTTCTTAGGAAGAGAATCCTTCTTTGGTTCAGATTTCCGATGTTTAACACTCAGTATTCCATTGGTCATTCCTACAACTATGGTCTCATCTTCATTCTAACAGTAATTAGAAAAAGAAGTTAGTCTATTCCTAGTTCATAATGTACAGTACTTTTTCATCCAAATAACATTTATAATATGTGTGCTGCTTATCCATACTTTCACCAGGAATCCCATGCACATACAGAAACTCTGTCTAGCAATGATCTCCACTAAAAAAGCAGTCATTTTTCCTCTAGGATATTATCATGTCTACAGAACTTATTATATGTGCTGTAAAATATCACTGGAAAAGTGTGGATAATAATAGTTAATGACATCTTGGAAAACTCAAAAATATTTTTTTTTTCCTGTTTCCTCCCATAAGAAGTATTACATGGTGGTATAACTTTCCATAATCTTGCCAAGAAAACACTTTGCAATTAAGCTTTTCCTTTCCCAAATCCAGTTTTTATGTATTCAAGTGGACCTTTCCTCCATGGTTTATGAAACAGGATAGTCCAGAAAGAGCAGTCAATGAAGATATCATCTTATTTTGTTGTCCCCTTCACTCCCTATTTTTTTGTTTGTTTGCTTGGAAAGCCCGCTTGCCTTTCCAAAGAATTTAATCCCAGAGCAGAAAATGTTGAAGAGAGATTTATCAACTACCTGGCCTGCAGTTAGTGTTAACAATACCTATAGCACTTATTTAGTTTGCAGATATGCAGTGAGTAGGACCAGAGTAAAGCTGTTCTTGAGACAAGTCAGATTCTAGCAATTTTCTTAACTCAATTGTCAAATGTGGCAAGAAGAAAATAAGATTTATTCAAACATGAAGATTGACCCTAAAATGCCATTTTACTTTCAATGTAATATGCAAGATTAGTGAAAGCTTTAAAAAGAGACAAAAGTACTTACTGCCAGTGCAAGACTTAAAATTGAAGCTGCATAGTCAAAACTGTGAACTACTTTATAGGAAGTTGTGCTATATACCTTCACTTTCCTAGTAAAAATAGAAAGCTTTATCAGAAACCACATATATAAAGTGCAAAAGTTCTATTTATTGAACATTTAACATATGAATGTTAAAATTTACACAACTTTAAGAAAAGTGCTTCAAGAAAATAATGATTAGAAATGTTAATTACAGGGCCTCCCTGGTGGCGCAGTGGGTTAAGCAACACACTATGAAGCAAACCGCAGCCACTGCAGCACGAGTTCGATCCCTGCAGCCGGCCAGGGGGGGACCCACATGGCGCAGCAGACCTCTCCTGCTGTGCCTGCTGCTCCCCTCAGCAGTGTACTTCTGTTGATCTGCCTGTTCTGCCCCCTGCTCTGTCTGGTGGATTCTCTCACCTTCCCGCACCTCTGACCTGTACCCCAGTGCTTGTATGCATAAATAAATAAATCTTAAAAAAAAAAAAAGAAATGTTAATTACAAACTCATTCATTCATCACTGAATCTCTTTAAAAAGTGAACTGTTTATTAGCACTAATCATGATATTTGTATAAAGACTTACACTAGCCACTTCTAAAAGAAACAGAGTGGACTATGAGCCACTATCATATGAAGATAGAATCTGAAAGTAAAACAATAGTGTCAATGAAAGTAACTGGCTGTCAAAAGAGCAGGGTTTTGTAACCTCATCATTACTGACATTTTCAGTCAGATAATTCTGTGTGGTAAACTCTGTGCATTGTAGAATATTTAGCAGTAACCTTACATTGGCTACTAGATGCCAGTAACATACCACCCCCTAGTTGGGAAAAACCACCAAAAAATTCACTCCCAGTTGAGAACCAATCTGAATAGGGCTACTTAATAGGGCTACTGCTACTTACACTTAACACTTGAGGGACACACCTAAAAATCAAGTCCCAAACTGTTTAGTTAACACCATTTCAAAGAATCAACTATATAGTTACAGGACTCCTTAATCTTAGAAGCATTTGAAAAAGTTTTTAAAACACTGAACTTTTTAAAATGCCGAAAACTTAGACTTTTCATAGCAAGAGGGGGAAAGGAAACATGAAAATATTGGGTCGTTGGAAAAGTCATGATGCATTTTTTGCTTGAAAAATAGATGACTATAAGTAAGTTTTATAACTGTGCCATTGTTATAGACACATGTGGCGATTTAGTATTTATAGTGTGGCTAGTGAAAATGAATTTTTAAATTTGGTTTATTTTAATTAACTTTAATTTGTTAAACTGAGGTAGTGTAAAAATATTTTTCTGTTAAATTCAAATTTCTTCTGCTAAACACAACTGTACTTAATCACTATGAAATATTATATCATAAGCCTGCATCAATTACTTAGATGTTTACCTTGTTTCTAGTTTCTCATTAAAATGTTTTACATAGGGGAGAAGTGGAGTTGGCAGGGAGGGAAAAAAATTTTTTTTACATTGTTTATATACTGAACTAATAATTTAGATATACGGAACTAAATAGCTATATATTATTAATTTTACCTAGCTTTTTTAACCTTTTTAATGTGGCTACTAAAATAATTTATATATATATATAGCTTGCATTATATTTCGATCATACAAGCCATTCTAAAACATTAACTAATGAAATACACCCATTTAAAGTATCTAAGCACACCAATATTTAGATCACATAATATATAGAAATTTTCACATGAAATTTTAAATTTAAAGAATATAATCATATACATAAGAATATACACATATACTTGAATACTTCAAGATTAGTGTTCAAATAGTAAAACACACACAAAAAAAACGAAAAACCCTTAAGTATACAAAAGTTAAAGCAATTAATTCTGTCAACGGCAAAAATAAATGTTACATGTAAACAAATTTCAAAACTAATTTTATCACCAAAAACTAGTTAAATAACCCACTTCCTCAGGCACTGAAGACCTGTAAACTCTTGTATACTAAGTCCTCACTTAACATTGTGGAGAGAGTCTTAGAAATCGACTTTAAGCAAAACGACTGTATAATGAAACCAGTATTACCATATGATAGCTAATATAAACAAAAGTTAAGTTCCTACAGTAGATTTCTGGTCACAAAAACATCACTAAATGTCTCAATAAAAACAAAAACACTTCTAATAGTCAACAACAGTCGCTGATTTTCCAACCTGCTTATTCCAGTTCAGGCCCTGGATGGACAGTAACTACTCCCACTGCTCAGGGCACAAGGCAGGAACAAATCCTGGACAGGATGCCCTTCCAAGTCAGAACAGACTCACACACACACACCTACACTTACTCAAACTGGGACAGTTTAGTCACACCAATGATCCTAAGATGCACAACTCTGGGATACAGAAGGAAACCAGAGTAGCTGGAGAAAACCCTTACATAAGAGGAGAATTGTAGACTCCACAGAGACAGTGACTCCAGCCAGAAATCAATTTTTAACATTAGAATAAAATGTCATTCAAGCTGCTATATACTGAAGAAGTTAAATGAAAATACTAACCTATCCAGTGAGCCAGAAAGTAATCTCTGTCCAGAGCTGCTCAGACATAAACACGTCACAGTTTTGTGATGATTCTTCAAAGACACTAGCAACTGTCCTCCTTTCAGCATGTCCCAGACTTTAACATAACGACCTCCTACAAAAAGAAATGATCATTAGTTTGATTTCTGCAGATTCAAATTTTGAAGATCTCAAAAAACTGAAAAACTCCCCTAAAAATTTTACTCTGAAAGTGAGAAGGATGCTTAAAAGTAATTGAATCTGGGCCTCCCTGGTGGCGCAGTGGGTTAAGCAACGCACTATGAAGCAGACCGCAGCCACTGCAGCACAAGTTCGATCCCTGCTGCCGGCCAGGGAGGGGACCCACATGGCGTGGCAGACCTCTCCTGCCTCGCCCGCTGCTCCCCTCAGCAGTGTACTTCCATTGATCTGCCTGTTCTGCTCCCCGCTCAGTCTCTGGTGAATCCTCTCACCCCCCACACTTCTGGCCTGTACCCCAGTGCTTGTATGCATAAATAAATAAATCTTAAAAAAAAAAAAAAAAGTAATTGAATCTAATGCTTAAAAAAGAATTTCTATTAGAGCATCCTTATTTGCAAAAGAAAAAGAAAAAACCCACAAAAAAAATAAGCGAAAGGCTAGCAGGTAAAGTAAGACCGGGGAAGCAAGGGAGAGAGAAGTTTTTATTTATCCTGACTGGGAAACAGGGACTGGAACCCAACTTACCATGTCTGTCTCGCCACATATGGTAACTCCTAAGATACTGACCTAAACCAATCATGCACTTGCAAGGTTTTTAGAAATTAAGGGGTTGCCTAAGATCACAGGATTAGCTAGTAGAACACTGCAGATTAACAAATAGGTCCCCATTCTCCCTGTTCAACTTGAAATTATTTGCACTTCTCAAAATAACAGCAAGAAAAATGAATATATCTGACAATTTTATCAAAGCATTTTTAAAGCAAATAGGTACTGGAGGATAGAGCATAAAACAGGGTAATTCTATCTGGATTTTAGAATTAAAAAGAGGCTATATCCATAGCCACATATATGCTATCAAGCATACACATGACCTACTTATACATTCTCTAATGTCAACACGTTAATTTTGACTATTTCAACAAATTTGTTTCTTCCATTATAAACAACAATAAAACACCTCAGTTTCAACTTGATATGCAAGGCCGTTTGACTCCACATTATCTCCTCCTCGTGCACTATTAGTAACTTGCTGGGAAAGGCCATCTCAATCAAGCAATGTAAAAAGAGAAAAGTCTTATTCTAGATCCAAAAGAACCTATTTCTCAAAAGCTGCTGCAGATCTCTTAGGGAGAAGTTATACCAGGAGTTATGACCTGGATTTCTGGGATCATAAGAGGATGGAGGAGGGTTTGGTATATAATGTAGGCCCTCAGGGCTGAGAGTTCATATTTGTCTCTTAACACCTGCCTTGGACAAATTAATTAAAACTTATTTTCTTAGTTGTAACATACCTACCCTGTAGCTTTTCCTAGAGCATGAGAGATAATATGCATATAACAGCACAATATTTGGTTCACGTCAAATGTTCAATAAGTGATAACTGCTTGCCTGTCTAAATTACCAACTGTTTGAGCAAAAACTCACATATGCAATTCAAGTGTGCATAATAAATTATAGCAAGTAACTAATGATGAAATAACTCATTGGTGAAAGCAATTTTCAAAGGAAATACCTGCTGATACCAGAAGACCTCCAGAAGGAAAAAGCAAGACACTCTCCACTGGCTGTCCATGCTCTACAGAGATAACACTCCCATTTGCTCGTGCATCAAACATCTTCACAGTATGATCATATGATCCTAAAATGTCAAATTGGGCATTGTGAGTTTCACTGTTCAAAAGAACAAAAAATGTGTATGTGTATATATTCAGAAAAATATTTAAAAATTTAGATAATTTTTGTAAATTCGTACAGATACAGTACCTTCAAACCCACCATACTACACTACACAGAATCTTCAACTATTCCTATTTTCAGATTACTGTCACTACTGAGTCATCTGAGAATCTTTGCACAGGTGCCCATAAAGAACATGAACTTCACTGTCTTTGTTTCTTGGTTACTGGAGGGTCTGCAAAAGCCTGAGTACTAAACTCACAAAGGTACTGACAGTTTTCAAGGAAGCCTAATGTTCCAAACACAATTGGAAGACAATAAAAACAATCAACAAAAGAAGAATAAAAAATTGAATTGGGTAAACAAAAACATATTCCTTCATTAAAATTTTAACTGCTCTAGCCAAAAAAAGTCCCAAAGCGGTATTAAAATATATCATAGTAAAATAATCAACTTCATGAGAGGAAATAAAGTTTACCAACCTGTTACAAAGAGATCTGGATTCAGTTTGCTAGCACATCCACACCTCACATAATCAGAATGTTCTTTGAACGTCAAAATTTCTTTAGAGTTTGGAATATCCCACAATTTAACCATATAATCATCAGCCCCAGAAACCACATGGTATTTGTCAGCTGTAAAATCTACTGTATGCACTGCTCTGAAAGATCAAGGATCAGTATATTAAAATGCAAGAAGAAAACTGTATTTCTGACATCTCCTAACAGAACATTCCTTCTCCTGCCTCACGTCCCTATCCCTCCCCCCCACCAAAAAAAGAGCTCAGTTTCAGAGAATAACTACAGGGGGAAATAATGACAGAGAAAATCTTTAAAATAGGTGTTTGTCCCCAAGCCAATTTAAAATTTTAATAGGGCCTCCTTGGTGGCACAAAGTGTTAAGACACAGTACTGTGAAGCTGTAGTAGCCACTGCAGCATGAGTTTGATCCCTGGCCACAGAGGTGACCCACATGGCTCGGCAGACCTCTCCCCTGTCTTGCCTGCTACTCCCCTCAGCAGTGTGTTTCAGTCTATTTGCCTGCTCTGTCTCTGGTAAATCCTCTCACCCCTCACGCCTCTGGCCTGTATCCCAGCTCCTGTACTCATAAATAAATAAATATTTAAATAATAAATAAAATTTTAAATAACCCCACACTATGAAGGTAATAAAAATATTAAACAATAGCTTAAAACTTTATTTTCTAATATGTTAGCAATTCTACTTAGCTGTTTAATTAAGATGCATGTTCTAGTGAAATGTTTCACAGACAGGTAACTATCCTGATAATATACTATAAAAAATACTTGAGATTTTAAAATCATTACCCAATTTTAACAATCATATTTATAAGACTGAATACAAAATTATTCTGAATAATTTAAAATAATTCAGGTAACCCTGCAACAAATTTATAATATAAATTGCCCTAACCATTCAATTTACCAAGGGACAAAATACTAAACACAAAAAGAGAATCCACCTTCCAATTTCAACTATAGTCCAGGCTTATATAATTCTTATTAGTAGTTAACCTGAATAGTTGCCATCAGACCAGTGTTAATAATCTCAACTAAGTCACAGAACTCACTGAGAAGTTAATGAAAGCTGCAGGATGAATCCCTACATAAATGCATATTTCCCAAAATGTGACATACAATTCCAGGGGATTCACTAGTCCTATGAAACTCAACCATGTGACCTAAGTTAAGCTCTGCCTAGAACAACCAGGGGAAAATTAGCTTAAGTTACATAATATTCACAGTGTTTTTTGTTTTTGTTTTTTTTTTCTGATTCTCTGCTTTTACTCAAAGCCCCAAAAATGAACAGAGCTTACACTAAAAAACAAAAAGAACACATAAAAACCAACTGTTGCTTACTTTGTATGTCCTTCAAACTGCCTAAGGGGAGCCCTTCCACTTATATCAAAAAGATGAACTCCACCATCTTCACTGCCAGCCACAAGCAGTTTACCATCCTGCCGAAAAGTAGCACAGTACGCTGTGTCTTTAAATCGAGAAAAAGTTTTTATAGGTTCTTGGGAGTATCTGCCATAAATGTGAATCTACAAGATAAAAAAAAACAAAAACATAGTATCTCACCAGATGCCTCAAGATCAGTAGTAAATATAAACTATATAAAAGAAGAATAAAGAATACAATATTATATTTACCCTTGAAGAAGCTGTAACAGCATAATTATATGGTGGCTGTGAAGAAAAGTCTACTTTTGACACTGCACCAAACTCCTTAATCTGAACAGGGGTCTTAATGAAAAACAATATAAAGTATTAACAGAGTTACAAGTGGGAACACCAACACCTATTTAAGCATTACACAATTTCTTACAGACCATTTCTTTTTTTTCTTAGTAACACTGTAATACAAAGGTATAAAGAAAGCAAGAAATTGTCCGAGTCCTGTCACCCAGAATATCTCTAGTTCCATGAATGAAAATAAATGACGTATGTTCAGAAAGTCACCCCACACTTTTTGTTCAGCTGTTGAGCGATAACGACTGGGGAAAAGGAGTCATACCCACGGACATTTACCCATGTGTATTTATAACACAACACACCATGCAGGTCAATATATGTCTTGCTTTCTTTTACTTACCAACACATTAGCTAACATTTCAGATAAGCTATAGATTTAACACCCAAAACATCCATTATAATTTACTCCACCAGTTCACTACTAATAAACACAGGTTCTTCTATACAAATAATATTTCAATGAACGTTTATATAGTATACATATATTGACTATGTGTACACACACACATTTTATATCTATCAGCTTATCAAACTTTCAACTATATATTTATTGAGAATGTTCCAAGCAGTGAGACTAGAAGGGCAAATGTTGTGTACATGTTTTATCATGTCGAATAATGTCAAATTGCTCTCCAAAAAGTTTGTAGCAATTTCCCTTCCTCAAGTAACAGTGATAATCAAAATTTTTCATGTGTGCCAATATAATAAATGAAAACAGTATCTAATTTTACTTAACTTGCATTTCTTCAATTATGAGTGAAGTTCAGTCTTTTAATACATTTATTGGCCATTAAAACTTTTTTCCATAAACCTCTCAATCTTTTCACATTTTCTACTTATTCATCTTTTTTAAAAACTCATTTGTAAGCTATTATAGTAGTACAGAATTTTACATGACTATTTCCTTAGATTAAGGCAAAAAAATCTTGCATGAGATTGAAATTATAAAATTCATTAATTAATCAAGAATTCTAAACTAGGCAGTTCAGTGGTTAAAATGATTAAGCAATATGAACTTTTAGATAAAATTCCAAGAAAAAATATTAAATATCAATTGATCTGCCCAAACTATAAGTTGCTGATAGATTGATTTTAGTTATTCATTCTCATTGGAGTTCTACACTTGCATAAATGCAAACCTCCATGACTGCCAACCTTACCTTATAGTTGTTCCAGTACAGTGTATCTTGGGTGATCTTTTCACCAAGTATAGGATATGTTTGGATAGCGACAGGCTTATAACCAGCCATAATTTCATATAATTGCACTGTTGTCCAGTGGTAAATCGTTTGGAATTGGGATTAAAAATTATAGTGACTCTGCTTAAATCTGAAAAAGAAAATATGTTATGTACATATAAATCTACTATATATTTATATATGTATTTATACGTAAAATGATATACATGTAAATCTATATGTAATTATGATTCCATTATGCATTCTTTTAAAAGTTTGTGAGGTAACTTATAGATTAGTAACCATTAATTAGATTTGTAACACAAAAGAGAATCTAAAGGAAGCAAAAAGAATAAGATAGAACTACCATATCATACTATCTATTTGGCTATACACAGAGGCTGCTCATAAATATTCTCACGCCTAATTGGCCAATTTACACTAGGGAATAAATCTGGTTCAGTTTTCCAACAGTCAAAGCAGAGAAAAGCACACAGGCTTCAAAAGCTCATTTACTGACAACAAAACATTAAAGTAAAACTGCAAATACTATAAAGTTTCCCAAAACTAGATGTGACACTTAATCTATGAATATAATCTTGATGAAAAGAAAGTTAACCTTCTAATGTAGAAGCTAACATTAAATTTAAAGGCTTAAAATAAAAAGCTTATATTCTGAATGTAGAAGCTTAAAACGTTTAAACATTAGAAATTAAGAATAAAGCAATTCAGAAATTAAATTCTAAATTAAAGTGACATAAAGGGATAAAAATGAATTGAAAGTTTAACATGTAAGCCAAAATGTTTTTCTAGAAGTATTATATTGCAAAACAGAATCAATTTTATCAGATGAATGCGTCCAATGGTGCAACACACCATCTATTCCAAAAAGCATAAAAACAGTATATCGGTAACACTAAAATAAATAGATGTGACATATTTTAAAGTCTGTCTTGATGGAACATGGTAATCAAAGACTAAAAGGAGAGAAACTTTTCCTCAAGTACCTACAAGATGTAAGACACTGTGAAACAGATATGGTCTGTGCCCATATTCCAGCATTGTCCATTTCAGCAAGTATTGGTACCAGATAGGAATCTGTTAATAGAAAGTCAGCTTGATTTGTCCTACTCTTCACTTCTAACATTCAAATAGTTCAACAACATTTGCTAACTACCTCCTAATGTTTTTAAACTTCATCAGGTCTACTTCCTCTACCTAGTTCCAGTGCCCTAAGGCAGATCTTCTCATCAGCAAAACAACAGTACAAGGTTTCCCAGGCACCCTCATCCATCTAACAAATAGTCAACAACAATGCAAATCAGGGTTTTGCTACAAAGTCAAACGTCCAGAAAAGGAAGATCCAAGTTCTTTAACATGGCATGAAAGACCCTTTATGATTTGGCTCTTGCTTGCCTTTCCAGCTTCACCTCTTATTATTCCCATAATAAACCATGCTCTTTCTTGTCTCAATTCCATTCATTTGTCCTCTCTGTCAGAAATGACTCTTTCTACTTACTTCCTATCAATCATTTAGAGCTAAATCCAAGGCTCACATTTTCAAAGAAACCTTTCGTAATGCTGTGGTTAGGAGTCTGTCTGCTGTAATCCTATTTGACTCTGCATATATCTCTCAAAAGCACATAATCACATTGCATTGTAATTTCTTTGTTTCTTCCATTAAAATGAACATTCCATGTCTAGGAGACTATTTTTTATGTGCTCAAAGAATTGTTTATGGAAGGAAAGAAAGGAAGCACTGTGCTGGGTTCTGTGGGAAAAATAGAAATTTAAAATAAAGAATGGTGTCTATAATGTGAATATTTACATAGGCGTCAACAAACTTTTCATATAAAGAGCCGAAATTAAATATTTCAGGCCTTTCATATCAACAGGCAAAATGGAAGACATTATGTAGTCACATAGCAAGAAAAAATAACTTCCCAATTTTTCCTAACATACCCCCAAAATAATCATGACTAATTTGTTGTTGTTGTTAAGAATGAAAGAATGGTATTCTTTGGAGGAGAGGGAAAACATTTCATTTAATTCATATTTGAAGTTAATACTTCCTATCATCAAATCGATTACAAACGTTCATCCGTAAAAATCATTCTTGGGTCACTGGCTACCTAAACAGAGGCCTCAGGTCAGAGCACATGAATGAGCCTTCGTGCCTTATTAGACTGTATGTGAAGGAGTACCTAACTCTGCCTAACTTTTGAAAGGAACAGTTCAAAACTTGAGCAGAAAGACGCAAAGAGCAGTAGCAGCTTTTTGCCAGATAATGTGAAGAGAAGCACTAGGGATGGAGAAGGGGAGAAGGATATACAGACCAAAAGCATGAAGGCAAGAAATTATGTGAAAAAAAAGAGGAAGAAAATTATCAGGAAGAGGTCTGCGCCTGAAAAGACTAAAAGAATAACAAGTGTTACAATATAATGTAGAATATCAAAAAGCCTTAAGTACTGACAGCTGAGAAGTGGGTTTAATTCTAACTGGGCGGCTCCTGGAAATACTCCAAGTGTCCACTTCAGTTGGGTCTTTAAATATGACAGATTCGCCACTCAAGATGCATGCATAAGAGAGGGGCGGGAGCATTCAAACTTGAGGGAACTTAGTAAGACAGTAATGAAAACTGCCCACTGCCTTGGAAAGGAGAGGTAATCCTCCGGAAACTGATAAGGGCAGAGAGGCAGAAGAAGATGAGATCGCAGCGGAGAAAAATTTAGGTTGACGCTAAACAGCCAAGATCATGAGAGGCTGGTTAAGGAGTTGAGCCAATCTGAGGATACTGAGATGCCCTAGGCATGCCGATGCCAGATAGCAAGAAAGGCCCGAAGAGCGTGCGGGCTACCTTCTTGGGAGCTGCCATCACCTACCTCCAATGACCCCCGAGGGTCCGCTGAGACTCCTCAGCTCCAAGGAGAATTTCTTGGGTTCCTCCAGCTCCCTCCCTTGGGTCGCTCAGTACCACTTGCAGAAGTCACGCGGACCCCACAGGGAGGCGCGGAGCCACCCGGTAAATGGAAAGGCCGGGTCGGTCGCAGGAATATGACGTAATGGCGCAGGCATACGAGCCCCACGCCGCCCGGTGACGCAAGGGGAGGTCAGGTGGGCGGGGCAAAGGGTTGGAGGAGGCGTGGCCGGAGGCTAAGAGTGTGGTCTTGGTTCACTGACCCAAAGCCGCTGCTCTGCTGAAACGACCATGTCTCTGTAATATTCTGGTAATAAAGACAGCGCTGTGCAGGGACGGGGGGAAAACTGGGACGTCTTTTCGGCTGCAATGAAGCGGAAGAGTTTTAGGCAAGAAAGCGAAAGAAGAAATCGGAAGTGACGTCGTGGCCAAAACAAGCCTCGATTCGGGGGCCTGTGCTGCATCAGTGGCCGCAGATGGAAAGACCCGACTCACTCTCAGCTGTCGAAAGTGGTCGCGAGGCCCAGCGCTCTCACCTTGTCGACTTTCGGTCCGGATGCCCGGGACCCGCCCGCCGCGGGTGAGCCATAGTTCGTTCCTGCCATACCTGTACCGCACTGGGACTTTCAGCCGGAGCTGTCGGGCGGGTGGAGAAAGAGCGGACTTCCCTCTGCCACACTCTCCCTCCAGCGGGCTCCTGTCCTGGACACCTGTCGCCTGTGAGGCATGATTCATTTTTCTAGCACCTTCCTGTCCTTGCAAAAAAAAGTCCAGGATTAGGAAGAACCTAGGGACTCCAGCTATTAGCATCCACTGGCCACTAGCACAGTTCCCCACTTTATCTCGCTATGCTCTCTTCCTTCATGCCTGGTTTCAGACAAATCGCGGTGAACCTAGCAATCTTTACTTAGCCTTACCTCTTACTCTCATCGCCTCCCGGTCATCTTTTGTCCTTCTGCCTCTTTATTTCTCAAAAAGTTTGGTTTAGCCAGCCAACTTTGCTTCTCTCTAGATTAGTGCCAAGATAAGTATTCTATTTCCGCCATCCCCCCTAAATATATTTGTCATTTTTCCGCCCTCTCCCCCGCAAGCATATTTTCATTCCCTCCTCAACGACCGGTAACGCCATCTGTAAACACTAATTTATAACATGGAAGATACCTAGAACTTAAAGACCTGCGTTGCACCTCCATTTGCATCACTGAACTCATTTTCTGTTCTAGTTTCCTTCTCTCCTTTTGCTAACTTGTATTAACTTTGTTATGTTTCTTTTTGCTGTTATTTCTTTAAATTTTTATTCCATGGAACTTTGAGGTTAGTTTAGTACTCCTATATTAGTGGAGTGGGTGATACTTAGAAGAGCTGCATAGTTCCCTCAAAACTCCTGCACTTCTTTTTTCTCTTCTCTACGGTCAACATAATTATTACCTGCCCAGGCTACTCAAAGGACTGCTATAAAAATCAACCTTAGAAAATGTCTTAAAACTGGAAGTGGTGTTTCTCTAGAGATGTATGATTTGCCAGCCCCTGCTCCAACTGTGATATACATTTTTCTATCTTAATTCCAATTTTAAAACACCTTGTTTCCTCTCAAAATTTCTAAAGGTAGTAAGCCCTGACATGAGAATTTAACTAAATGTTCATTTTTCTCTCTTTCTTGGTGATATATAATCTAGGACAGTTATATATCTTGAATTCTTCACTTTTTAGAGGGAATTTTAGGTACAATAATGAAATTTCTCTTAAGATAATATTAAGATTTATAGAAATGTGCCAGCAATTACTGAAAACTCATTTAAAACAGTATTAAATAATTCAATAACAGATGAAAATTGACATTTATTGAGTTCATGTCTTAGCTCTTTACAGGTTTCCACTGCTATCCTATCTGAAAGTAGACTGTTTCTGTTTGGTATGACTTTCATCTGGGAATATACAAATTGTTTTCCATATAAGTTAATAGTAATCAAAAAATAACCTACCAAGTCATGTCAAATAGGAATGTTCTATTTTTAGATACCAGGAGACACTTATATTATGGGGGGGGAGGGGGAGAAGGGAATCAATAATTCTTTTTTTTTTTTAAAGATTTATTTATTTATGCATACAAGCACTGGGGTACAGGCCAGAGGTGTGGGGGGGTGAGAGGATTCACCACAGACAGAGC
>JAGFMF010011381.1:12317519-12331653 GCA_019455555.1 Galemys pyrenaicus
CCCTCTCTGGCCGGCAGCAGGGATCGAACTCGTGCTGCAGTGACTGCGGTTTGCTTCATAATGCGTTGCTTAACCCACTGCGCCACCAGGGAGGCCCCGGAATCAATAATTCTTATTTCTTAACATGTATTACAGAGATTAAGATTCAAGCATTATGCTTTGACCCTAATAGCCTAGAGATGGAAAGGCAAAAGCCAATCTATAATCTACATACTTTATTTTTCATAAGAACCTATATTAAGTTGCCAATACATGATCTGAATGAAAACTGATAAATGTATCATCAGTTCATCATAACCAAAGCTTTGTAAAATCTTTTACTAGCCAGGAATCATGGGTGTAATAGATTCTAGTAGAGCTGGGTACAACATGACTTGTACCTTAAAATCAAACTGAGAGCTGCTTGTAAACATCACATTAAAAAAAAAAGTTACAGTTTTAATGTGAAAGTTTATTTTCATTAATTTGAAATGGATCTTTTATCCATTTGACAACATTTGGGAATAGAGAGAGAAAAGGATAACTATCAATAAATTTTTTTGGAACCTAGTAATGGAGGTGAGAATATTTTGTGTTTCATCTTGGTCATTACCAAGATCCTATAAAGTTAATGGTTTTGTCCTACCTTTACAAATGAGACTGAGGCTTAGAGAGTTTGAGTAACTTACACAAGTTCACACAGCTAATAAATTGTGAAGCTTAAATTTATATCCAGGTTTCTCTACCCCTGAACATAGTATGCTCTCTATTCTGTTTAAGCACTTGTAAGAGCATTATTTGCATACTTGATTGAAAATTATTTTGTGTACATATATATGTTAATATCATTTCAATTTTATTCTTTCAGAATTAATATTCAAATTCCAAGAATACACTGGATACCACTCCTATAAAACTAAGAGAAAATCATGAAGAAATGTTTTAATTATTGAAACTACAATTGATATCATGGCTACATCAGCAAATCTCGATATTGGAGCCCCACTAAAGGTGGAAGAGTGTCCCAGTAGTTACAGTCTAGCAGGCATGCCCGACATTAAAATAGAGCATCCACTGGACTCAAATGCCGAAGAAGGATCCGCTCAGGGTGTTGCCATGGGAATGAAGTTCATATTGCCTAACCGATTTGATATGAATGTGTGTTCTCGATTTGTGAAGTCCTTAAATGAAGAGGACAGTAAAAATATTCAAGATCAAGTTAACTCAGACCTGGAGGTGGCATCTGTCCTATTTAAAGGTTGAAAGTTATGGTATAAATATCTGCATTTGTTTTGTTTTTCTGTGGTACTTTTTCCTTTTTGATCATGAGATTTTTGAGTTCAGAAAGTTTGGAAATTCATCTTTTTATACAATTTTCTAGAATTGCACAGAAATAAAAATTAAACAATTTCATGTCATACAATGTCCATAAGTGCATGTTAATTTTTTTAAAGTTCTTACTTAACTGTTATTTCTATATTACGAATTCTACAAATTTCCTATTGCACTTTTTTTTTTCCAATTGCACTTTTAAAGTCATAGGCAAAAAACTATTTGTACCTTTTAGAAACAAATTAGTTTAATATTTCCTATACCATGAATTTTGGGTTGGAATTACATTCCAATGCTTTGACATGTTGAAGTCTGTCTTCATATTATAGATTTACTTTTATAAATATTTTATTTACTTTTTTATTTACTTTTATAATCTATTGACTAGAAAACTAATCTGAGAGTAATTACACAAGAGTAATAACTTGTTTTCTAGAACTTTCACTTTGGTAGCATAGACTTTCTGAACAAGAAAACTTAATATCAGTTAAGGAACAGCTTAAAATATTATACTTCGTGTATTTATTTTTACCATGTGAGCACTTACATTGAACTTTGAAACACTTTGTCATTAAAATATTGTTTTGTCCTGTCTTAACTAGCTGAATGCAACATCCATACATCTCCGTCTCCGGGCATTCAAGTAAGGCATGTCTACACTCCCTCTACAACAAAGCACTTTTCACCCATAAAGCAGTCAACTACTTTAACCAACAAACATAGAGGAAATGAGGTCTCAACGACACCACTGTTAGCAAATTGTAAGTATTTCCCATTGACATATAAAAATATTCTCATTACTAATCTAATGGTTTCAGGAGTTTGGCTTTGAAACATTATTTTCATTAAATGTATGTTTGGATCGACAAATGATGTGGTAATAGTTTTAGTAATTTAGAACGCTTTCAGATATTACATATTTAAATATTTCTCCTAAGAACAAAGATTGAAATATTAATTCTTAAAACCTTTATAGTTTTACTTTAAAAACTGAGTTGTTCTAAACTTTGTACAAAGTAAGATATTGTCAGTGTTGTGTTCTTAGAATACAGGATTCACATTTTACTTGTAAACTAGATCACTGCTCAACATTGATTTCTTGTCATAGCTAACTGATTTCTGCTATAATTTTGAATTTAAATGTAACAATACGGTAATGAAAGAACTTTAAAATTTTGAATGAATTTTAAATGTAGAATTATTCAAGAAATAAAATGAAGCTTTTTAATATGAACTAGAAAATCTTGTCTGTGTGCATGTTAATGAGAAAAACAGTTAACAATTTGATTTAGGAACTACATTTGAGGATATGATGTGAGTGTTTTGATATTCTAAAGCATGTCAAAGTATGTCTTTAATTTAAAAATGTGATTTTTTTTTAATCACATGCTATTAGCAATTAAGCCAAAAAGAATATATGATTCTTTCTCCACCTATTATTAGCTCTTTCTGTTCTACTTAAATAAATTTGTATGTATATCCCAGTTGCTTCCCTTTCTGTGTTAAGGCCACTCAGTCATATGCTGAAGTCAAGGTTTAAATGACAACTAAATTTTAAGATGACCTCACACAGAACATTGCTCATTGGCATTGTTTTAAAATTAAGAGATTATCTTAAAATATTCCAACCATAGAACTTTGAGCTGAGAAATAATGTCTAGAGAGCATATGGTTCACATCCCTCATATTATAGACAAAAATATTTAGCCAGTTACCCAGGGTCACACAGCTGATTAAACACAATTAGATCAGCACTCAAGAATTCACTCTCAAGGCCAGTTTTCCATTTCTTACCTTACTCCTGAAATAGAAAATAATGATGTTTAGGGTTTCAAGGAGTTAAATTAAAAAAAAAAAAGACAAAAGGTATCTTTCAGCCTCAGCATACTCATAAGTTTGAAAATAGAGATAGCATTTTAAAAATTAAGTACCTAAACCATTTCTTTGATAAGATTATAAATTACTAAAAATAACAATTTGCAAATGTCGGAATTACCTGTCACATACCAGAGTCAGTTCTCAGCTACAGCATGACTACTTGTAAAGTTAGGATACATTTTTTTAAAATACTTTTTTTATTGAGGTAACACTGGTTTACATTGTTATTTGTCTTTTAAAAGTATAGGAATCCCCCCCCTTAGGTGTTGTCACCATAGCGCATATACCACCAAAGCACAATGTTAGGATACATTTTAGTTAGATATTTAAAATGTAAAATTATAGGGTTTTTTTGAAAAGAAAATTGCACAAAAATGAGCAAAGATATAACTTTTTATGATTTTGCCAAAATAAACAAGCCCTCGTGTTATGACTACAGAACTGAGGCAACCAGAAAGGAGTGTAGGAGGATGAGATACAAGTTGGGGTAGGGCTCAACAGGCTATGGTGGAGTATCATTGGTGTTTTGGCAGTAGGCACTGTCTGATAGCCTACGTATGAAGAAGTATGAACCCATGCCCCTAAAATACATGCAGTGTTGTAAATCAGTGTTACTCCAGTAAAGGTAATTTTTTAAAACTTTATGGTTTTCTTCCAGCTCTATCTGTTCACCAGTTGGCTGCTCAAGGAGAGATGCTCTATCTGGCTAGTCGTATTGAACAAGGTAATAGCCTGGTTTTCTTATATTTGTTTAAATAAAACTTAATGGAATTTATTAAATTTGCTATTTTATTTTTAAAATACTGGAACGTATAAAAACAAAAATAACCGATTGGATAATCTCACTTGGTAGATAATCCATAGATTTTTTTTTTTTGCATACTGTAAAGTATGAAAGTTATAGGCTTTTACCCAAAACAAGCATTATAAATTACTTATATTTTCATATTTTCAAATGTTTTCTAGAAAACATTTTTGTTTATATTTGAGGTCATGTGTAAGAACGTGTAAGAGTATTCATGTGCTTTTGTTACACAAAAGGGAAAAAATTGTACATACTGCATTGTACTTTCCTTTTTCACATATTTTGGAGGCCTGTCCACTGACTACAGGAAGATCTATTTCATTCTTTGTGATAGTCACAGTATCTTTCATCGTATTGCATTTTCTGTTTTTCATTTTTAACTATCTCCCCAGTGGTACCCATTCCAGTTTGTTGCTATTAAATAACAATATTGTTGGAATTTTTTTTTTTAAGTATACCAACAGGGTAAACGCCTCCAAATGCTGAATCAAAAGAATATGAATTTTTATTTTTATATATATTTTGTTCTCAGACCAGAGTTAGAGTTTCTACTTCCCCATGTCCTCACTGACACAGGATTAGCAGACTTTCATATTTGTTAACCTGTTGGGTAAAAAGTGATAGCTCATACTGGTTTCATTTACATTTCTTTAACTTGATGTCTATTTGAGTTCCTGTTTATTTGAGCTGCCTATCTTGTATTGATTTGTATGGACACATAAATATTTAAAAATTAGATCTTTAGTCTTTATATTATGTATAGTTTTTCCCATTTTGTCATTGTACCTTTGAGTTTACTGGGTTTTTAAAGATTAACAATTTTAAGTGGTAAATTCATTTTTTCTTTGTGACTTCTGAGTTTCAGATCTTGCTTAGAAAGGATTTCCTATGCCAAGATTATGAGTAATTTAACAAAGTCTTATTCTAGAACTTCTGTGATTTCCTTTTTTATATTTTAATCCTTGACCCATATGGACCATTTTTCAGTAATGAAGTAAAGACTGACTTTATTTTCATTATTCAAAAGTTAGTCAGTTTTCCCAATAATATTGAATACAAGGAGTATGATAAGAGTTATATTTTTTCTAATCATGTCATTCTCTTGTAAAATTTAATCATTATATTTATTTATAAATATTTGATGGCTTCATTCTCATCTGCTAAATAAATTTAGGGTGAAAAAAACTTGTGGACTTTATAACTGATAGGATAAATTTAGAGACTAAAATGGGGTTTAAAATGGAATTGATGATACTGTGTTTCAGATTATTCAGTCTTAATTCACATTATATTTCACTAGCAAACCATAAGAATGAAATAAATTCATAGGCAACAATGGTAGCTATAGAGTAGAAGTTAGCTTTAATAAGATTTTGGAGTTTTTTCAATAACACATATTAATGCGATACAAAGGTCTCTTAATTTGTATTATCGTCATCCTAACTACATCAAGTGGTAAGGTTTACTCTGTATATTGGAGACATTAATGATTACACTACTTTTGAAAGTGACAAAGCCAAGATTCAAACTCTGGCATCCTGACTCTTAGTCCAGTGTTCTGAGGTCTGCCTTGTACTTAGTAGTATGCCACATCTAGTAATTTATATATGAAATAATAATGCTATTTGAATTCAGCAATGTACATTGTACATTTTACTCTATTCAAATGTAAAGCTCACCACATACTAGGATTTCAGTGAGCCTCATTGAGTAATACAGTGAACCTTTTAGAATGCCAGTATTTTCATGGTGCTGTTACTATGTGGTTGTTAAATTAGATCACAAAAATTGCTTTTCTTTTAACTAGAAAATGTTATCAATCACACGGATGAAGAAGGATTTACTCCTCTGATGTGGGCTGCAGCACACGGGCAAATAGCTGTGGTAGAGTTTCTACTTCAGAATGTAAGGAAAATGCCTCAGAAAATGTATATGTATAGTTCTTAAGTTCAGTTAAGTCTCCAGAAAGTTTTTATATTTCTGACCAGCTAGATATAATGATAGAAGAACCAAAAATATTTTAAATGCTCTTCTATTCTTGTGGAACCTGAATCTAGTTGGGCAGGAAAGACTAATCATACATGAAACACTGAGAGATAATTTAATGCCCAACCCCTTTAAGTACAATGGAAGTACTGTCAGCCCAATGGAAGCTTCATGGAGGAGGTGTCACGTGATGCAGAGTAAAAGGATAGTTAGGATTGAGATAGAGGAAAGAAGGAAGGCATCCAGACAACCTGAGTAATGAGTAGACATTTGCATTAAATCTATTAAAAAACATTACCTAAGTGTTGAATTGTAATTATTGGCAGAAATAACAGCATTCATGCTCACATGCATTGAAAAGTGTTTTATCTCTGCTTCCCACACTAGGGTGCTGATCCCCAACTTTTAGGAAAAGGTCGAGAAAGTGCACTGTCATTGGCCTGTAGTAAAGGCTATACAGATATTGTCAAAATGCTGCTTGATTGTGGAGTTGATGTAAATGAATACGATTGGGTGAGTCTATGATATTCATTTTTTAATAACTTTAACAAACTATATAACTGAATTGGTTTGAGGGAGACATAATAAGTGTTATTAAACAGAAGAATAATTAATTTAGTTAACCAAACACCTTGAAGAAAAAGTTGTTATAAACTCAATTATTAGTTTTGATACATTTTTACAAAGTAGTAAAAATAACTACTTTTAAAATAACTTAAAATTGGGCCCTCCCTGGTGGCGCAGTGGGTTAAGCAACACACTGAAGCAAACTGCAGCCACTGCAGCACGAGTTCGATCCCTGCTGCCGGCTAGGGAGGTGATCCACATGGCACAGGCAGATCTATTCTGCCTGGCCCGCTGCTCCCCTCAGCAGTGTGTTTCAGTCCATCTGCCTGTTCTGCCCCCTGCTCTGTCTGGTGGATTCTCTCACCTTCCCGCACCTCTGACCTGTACCTCAGTGCTTGTATCTTTAAAAAAAAATAAAATAACTTAAAATTCATGATAAAACGTCTCACTAAAGCATCAAATTACTTTAATCTTGCTCACCTTGAGAAACTAAACCACTTTATCCTTTTGCAGAATGGAGGGACACCTTTGCTTTATGCTGTACATGGAAATCATGTGAAATGTGTAAAAATGCTCTTAGGTAAGCAGATAAAAGCAAAAATATTTAGAAATGACATGTGAGAACTTTATTTTTACTCACTGGCCTTCTGTGGTCTTACTCAGGAGAATCATTAACTGCTGTTAAATACATTAGTACTGCTGCTCTTACCCCCGGATCACCTACTACCGTAGAGCTGCCCATTTGAAAAACAGCTCCATCACAGACCATGCCTGCTGTCAGACCATTTGTCCATGTTGCGTTCCTTATGGAGGTGACATGTGAATCCATTTGTGTTTTCTCTGTCCACAGTATTGTTATGCATAGTCCTTTCTCTAGTTGTTTATGAATTACAGCTGCTCCAGAGCATGTGGGTTTGAAGGTTCTTGCCTCCCACCAGAGTGAATCTATGTATTCTCTGTAACCTGTGCTTTGTCAGACAACACTGAAAATACCCTCCAAGTTTGCTGAAAATCTGTCCCACTATTTGCACAAGAGCCAGCAAGAGGCAAGCATTTAATTTATGTAAATTTTTCTATTTTTAATAGAAAATGGAGCTGATCCAACAATTGAAACGGATTCTGGATATAATTCTATGGATTTAGCTGTAGCCCTGGGCTATAGAAGTGGTAAGTGTTTTAGAACCTTCAGGTTTCATTTTAATAAAACTCAGTAAAATAGTGTAGACCAGTGCGCTGTTCCGACAACATTCATCAATTATAGTCACACAACATTACATGTTATCCTAACTCCTGACTTGATGCTTTCGACTGTAGACAAAAAGAACAAATTTCGTACAAAGTCTAGAAATAAGTTTGTTTATATTAATTTTTCCCAACCCAAATAATCAGTTGCTGGAGATAAGAGCATACCTGTTTACAAAGTATATATAACATTTTCATAGCAAGCTATTTATAAGGTGCTTTTATAGTTACCCTTTCTCTGTTTCTTAGAACAACCTTGTACTCTCGACTGTTCTTCAGTTTCAAACCAAGATACAGAAAATTCAGTAATTTGAACAATTAAGTCAGTGTCAGAGTAATTTTTAAGTGTTTAATTATTGTATTGCATTATCACTTCAAACTAGGAGTGTATACAATTTATAATTACTTTATTTAGGAAAAAGTTGGGGATGTTAGGTTGAACTTGACAGTTCTTTCTAAAGTTTTATAATCAATATGCTGTGGTTTTGATCCCTCATCTGTTCTAGTTCAACAGGTTATCGAATCTCATTTATTGAAGCTGCTGCAAAATATCAAGGAGTAGACAGTAATCGGAAAGTATTGTCTGCCCATATGTTTACTTTTTGGCTCTTATAAATGATAGTTGTGTTTACTTATAAATTTTTACCTCAGTTGCAATATTTACTGATTTTTAGTAAGTTTTAATAAATATTCCTCTGAGTAATTCACTGGTTTATAATAAAATTAATATTGATGCTTTTTTATAAATGTGTTTTACTGCATATTTAAAATTATAAATTAATGTTTTGTGGCATGTAAATTTTTATGGTACAGTTATCTGTCTTTGTATTGAGTGCTGTAATTTAAATTTTCAGAAATAATTCTACTCTGTTCATCACTCCTATATTAACTCATCGACTTTATATAGGGTTTGCTATAAATCAATAGAAGAAAAAAATTTGTTATTGTTGAATTTTAAAATGCACAGTGTGATTGTTTACAAGATGATGTTATAAACAAATAAAGTGCTTTTTCTGTTAATCTACATACTAGTTCTTATTTAATTGTATTAGAGTTATTAGGGATTCCTTTAGGATTTTTATTTTGACCCTTCTGTTCTGCTGTGACAATCTAGTAAATCAAACAATGTAATGAAAATAAGTCAGTCAGTCACAACACTATTGGTTGTCATTTCTAGAAGTATACTGAGAATATTTTTCTATAGTAAAAGTTCTCCATGAAAGAAAAGTCAGTAAATTCCGGCTCTTTAATTCCAGTAGCGGCCACATAAACTTGTGCTACACCAAAATGAAGCAGCAGAGCAGTGTTGCTAGAAGTTGACTTGACTGCTGAGTACATAGCTTGGGGTATAGCACTTCATTTCTGGGAGTTATAGCAATAACATCTATATACATATATATCGGTTATATCAGTTTCATACTTTGGGTGCAAGCCACATTAATTTATGCAAAGGGAAATTATGAAGAGATGCAGAATGGAAGGAAAATCTGAGGAATGAGGAAACAGCTAATACCAAGGGGTGAAATTAGTCCAGGGATCTCAATCAGGAAATCATAATGGTTACTTTGGAACACTGTTTTAGTGACGTGTGGCTTAAATCCCTTTGTCATTCTATTCAGACTTAAATTTCCAGAAGACAGATCTTTTTAGCATTGGACATAAACATGTCATTTTACGGAGATGGGGAGGAGACGGCAGTAACTGATTAACCATCTGTTATTGCCACAGAATACCTACAGGAAAACCAGGGGGAGAGAAAAAAAACAATAGTCCCTCCATAGTCAATTTAAAAAATGGGCCTCCCTGGTGGTGCAAGGGGTTGTCTCAGCACTATGAAGCTATTACCAGTCACTGCAGCATGAGTTCAATCCCAGGCCAGGGAACTAACCCACATGGTGCAGTAGACCTCTCCTGTCTCACCTGCTGCTCCCCTCAGCAGTGTGTTTCAGTAGATCTGCTTGTTCCATTCCCTGCTCTCTCTCTGTTGAATCCTCTCACTCCCCCACACCTCTGGCCTATTCCCCAGTTCTTGTCTGTATAGATAAAGCTCTAAAATAAGAAATATGTGGATGTACTACAGTACTAGCAGTTCCCCCATTGGCAGTGAGGCATGTACTTCAAATTTTCCATCACTTTGGTTGGATATACCTAACATCACCTGCCCTTCCATTTGGTTCATTTTCTTATTAATGACACATGTTATGAAGTATTAGGTCCTCTTCATATTATACTGTAGTGAAATTTTTTGGGCACATTTTTCTGAGTACTGTTTGCAAGTGTTTCCTCCAACTGAAAAACAACTATAGTGCCAGCAAGGCACAGAGCAGGTTTTCTAGTCACTCTGGCCATCTCTTGCTGCACTCTACTGCACAGTCCTCTACCCCCACATGACATTGCTGATGCTGCCTTTATATGCTCATTCTCTTGGCTCGGGTGCACCCATGCACACAGGCCTACCCCACACATCCAGGTACCTGGATGCTAATGATGGGAGGGCAAAAAAAGCTGATAACTTACCTTTTCCCTATAGCAACCAAACAACACATGCTGGGATTGATCTGAAATAACCACTTGACTCCTAGTCTGACTCATGATTGACAACCAACAGATCTCAGAGTATCTTGGAGTAAATTTCCATTTCTAATTCTATTATCTTTTAACCTTGCGGTCCCTTATAAGAAACCCCAGAAGGGGCCTCCCTGGTGGCGCAGTGGGTTAAGCGACGCACTATGAAGCAAACCGCAACCACTGCAGCACAAGTTCGATCCCTGCTGCCGGCCAGGGTGGGGACCCACATGGTGCAGCAGACCTCTCCTGCTGTGCCCGCTGCTCCTCTCAGCAGTGTGCTGTGCCCGCTGCTCCTCTCAGCAGTGTGCTGTGCCCGCTGCTCCTCTCAGCAGTGTGCTGTACCCGCTGCTCCTCTCAGCAGTGTGCTTCCGTTGATCTGCCTGTTCTGCTCTCCGCTCTCTGTGGTGAATCCTCTCACCCCCCCACACCTCTGGCCTGTACCCCAGTGCTTGTATGCATAAATAAATAAATCTTTAAAAAAAAAAATAAGAAACCCCAGAAAAATCCCTTAGGAAGTAGATACTCATACAAGTTAACAGGAATGATATTTATAGACCATTTATAAAGTCCCTCTTTTGAAAATTAAATATCTTCTAGGTCGTATTTACTGATTGCACAAAAACTGATTCAGAACTTATGTACCAGACATTGTGCTTGAACAAAATATAAACTCCTTCAAGGCACTCATTTTCTGCTGGCAGGACTCACTGCCAGAATGTGAACTATATTGATAAAGAATGTTTTCAAAAGGTTGAAAAACTACTATACTCATGTAAATATAAAAATACCTGTCAATGATTTTATTCCACTCATTAACCAGTGGGAGAAACCATTAAGATGTTAAAACTTAGCCCTGCAGCATCAGGAGGTTGGTATTTCAGGTGATGTTAGTCTGAAGACTGCTGAGTTAGATGCACCTCTGGCTAATGCCCAACAAAGTCACGAATCATAACCTTTGAGCTATCTTTTCCACTAGACAAAAATTATTTAGATCTCTATCACACAGAAATAACACGTGACTTCTCTAAGTCTGGTTTCTTTAAAAATAGTAGATAGACCATGAATTGAAATAAGTAGTTTCCCCTAGATAAAGGTTTTCAAACTTTAACGTAAATCAGAATCACCTGGAGGGCATGGTAAACGCGTCTGCTGGGTCCCAGCCCAAGTTTCTGATTCAGTCGTCTGAGATGGGACCCAAGAACTTTAAAATCCAACCAGTTCCCAGGTGATGCTGATGCTCCAGAGACCTCATTCTGAGAACCACTATCCTAGATTAACCTTAGAAGATCCTCTCTGCACTGCGACATGGAAAATACATACCTCCCTTATCTCTTTATTCCCAAATTTCAGATAATTTTTCCGATAGTCTCTTGTCAGGGTAAAGTGGAAAATGTCAGGCTGACCTGTTGATGAGCTGAAGTTGGGACACAGTCTGTAGGCCAACAGTTTCAGGGAACATCTGATGACTCAAGGCCACATGCACCCTGATTCATACTGTACCCCTTACTTCAGTCAGTGTATATTCTGCAAAAAGAAAAATGGTCTTGTTCATTTGAACCATCATCATTTATATGCACACAGCAATTTAACCATATGGCCTTCAAGTTCTCTTTCCAAATCTAGAAACTTAGATCACTAAGCAACTTAGACCAAAAAAATTTTAAAAAGACTTCTATTCAGGCACATGCAAAGCAATCTCAGACTTAAAAGTCTCACTGATTAATTTCTCTTTTCTATTACTAGAAGGCTATATTCAGACTACAGATTTCACCCACAGTATCACTAAATTGAGCTAAAGGCACTGGGGTTCACTGAATCACCCATAGGCCTGCTTCACGCAGGGAGGCGCCCTTAGTGAGAGCCTCTGGAAAGGAGCCTGAGCTGCTGGAACCCATGCCCTGAGTTCATGGCATGGTACATTGTAGGGGCAGGAAGGCATGGGCCAGTTTCTCTATGAACTAGGCAGACAGGTAAAGGGGGAGTCCTGGAGCCCTCAGTGGCAGTTTCAGGCTCTTTCTGTAGAACCAGCAGTGAGGTGACCAGGTACAGGGCAGGCAGGGGGCCCTGGAGGCCAAGAGGCTCGAAGGCCTCCTAGCCCCTGGCAAATCTTCACTCTCTCTGGGCTGTCTGGCGTTCTCCCGTGCCTCTGATTCTCTGCTGTCACCTTCGCCACTGCTTCCGCTTACTGCTCCTGGCGTCCCCATGATGCCGCCCTTATAGGCCATGTCTCCGCCCAGGTGCACCCCCCTCTGTATGCCCACACCCTGCTCCAGGTGCTGCCATCAGGCATGCATGCAGGACCACAGGGCTCTAGCATTCACACTAATGGCAGGAGGGCGAAAAAAACTACTAATTTTCATTTATTCTACATACATATATTCTTAAATAAAAATACTCTGAACTTAAAAAAATGAACTCCACTTATATTCATCATCTAACAGAGGGAAAATAAATTTTAAGATTTTTATTAATGTAAAGTTTGTTAGTAAATATTTTCCAAGTGTCTAGTCTCCCTTAAATCACTTTATATATAAAGCTATCAAAACAGAGAAATTTGCCAAATTTCTAATATGTTTATATAGCTTCTTTCTGACTTGAAGGCCATGTGACCTTTTAGAGCAGTTCAGTGGAAGCCAGCCTGGGCTTAAGGTACTCGGCCCTGTAACTGCCAGTCTTTCATCAGCTGAACAGTAAACTGATGTAGGCGTGCCCAGTTCTGGTGACAATTCTTCTCCTTACATCATCCTTCTGGTCAGACTACATAATTCACTCAACAGTGAGAGAAGCAGCGAAGCGGAGATCAGAACAAAAAGGTTAACAATTTCGGTATATTTAAAATTTTTTTAAATGACCAATAACTTAACATATTTTTAAGGAAAATGTGATGGATGATGTTAACCATTAAAGTGTAAAGATTTCTAAAGGTTATACCTTTGAATTTTTTTTAAATGTTAATAGCCTACTGAATTTTAGAAAACCCTTTAAATGACCTCTTTACCATATCTTCTTAAACTTTATACATGCAAGACATTAAATCCTAAATTCTTTTGTTAGCACTAGTTGTATAAACTGACACTATATATGCTTGGATTGTTTTTGCAAATTTTATCATTGAATACATATATTGTCATTGGGTGACACTGAATGGATTTATATCTGTTAGGTGATTTCCTGTGTGATAAAGAAAATGCTTATAAATCTGATAGTTGTAAATTGAACAAAAATGGAAGGAAAGACAGGACAGACCGGCTATTGTGAAATTCTTAAATAGTGAAGCTTTCCTTCCTGGTGAGTTTGGCTTCACACAAAATCATCTCCTGAAATGCCATATGTAATTTTTTTAAGAGGTGGGGTACAGGCCAGGGCACAGTAGGGGTGGGGAGGGGGTTGTTGAAAGGAGTCACCAGAGACAGAATGGGGGAAAAGAACAAGCAGATCTACTGAAATGCACTGCTGAGGGGAGTAGCTGGCAAGGCAGGAGAGTTCCGCTGTACCATGCGGGTCCCCTCCCTGGCTGGGGATCAAACTTGAGCTGCAGTGGCTGCAGAGGTCCCACAGTGCCGGGCGCTCAGCCCCTTGCACCATCAGGGAGGCCCCCGCATATATCAATTTTGAAAGTCTGGTATTAACTGAGAGATGTTCAAGGAGCTAATATGCCTGTTATTGACTTCTTTTTTTTTTTTTTAAAGATTTTATTTATTTATGCATACAAGAGCTGGGGTACAGGCCAGAGGTGTGGGGGGCGGTGAGAGGATTCACCACAGACTGAGCGGGGAG
>JAGFMF010011381.1:12331855-12349697 GCA_019455555.1 Galemys pyrenaicus
CAGCAGGAGAGGTCTGCCACACCATGTGGGTCCCCCTCCCTGGCCGGCAGCAGGAATCGAACTCATGCTGCAAGTGGCTGCAGTTTGCTTCATAGTGCGTTGCTTAACCCACTGCCCACCAGGGAGGCCCTGTTATTGACTTCTTGAATGCTAATTGTTCTGCTGAGTGCCACAATCAGTGCTAACTGACATACCTAAAACCTGGACACCCTGAGGGGAATCAGAGTGCAGAGGGTCTCAGAGTGCAGGAAGAGAGCTCCCCTTCAAGGGCAACAGACTCAACCTAAAATGCAGCTGAAAATCACTGCGGAGGTTTAGAAAGCGCTGAGGCCTGGGCACAGCCCGCAGGGTCTGACTCACGAGTGACAGCTTCCTGGGTGGCTGCAGTGTCTAGTCAAGGCTGTGAACCACTGCTCCAGGGGCACTGAACTCCTAACTGGTGGAACCAGAATATTTCAGACCACATTTTAATATTTGTCTCTTTCATGCCACTCTGTCTAAAAAAGAACCCTGAGGAAAAGTCTCATTTATCCTTTGTCTCTGGCCTGTTGGTGCCTGTTAACAATTCTTGTGTAAAGATAAACATGTTCCCCTTTAAGTTTATATGACAAAGAATTTCAAAACACCAGTATTACCTCTTGTGAGTCATTCACCTTTTGTCACTCAAAGAGCTGCTAGTGGTGACTGAGTGTCTTTTATTCATCTGTGTTTCTGAAAGAGAGAGTCCATTCCTGGTACATGATTGTTTACTTACCTTGCTTACCTTTAAGATAAAATGGAGCACTTGAATAGCAGTAGAGTAATTATACCTCCCAACACCAATGAGCTTGTCTTATTGCTTTGTTCTAGGACTTCTTTTGGAATCAGGTCTTGACAGAAGTGCTGGCCCTCCAGAACCCATGCCAGTTTACAGAGTTCACCCACAAAGCCAGGTAATCCCTCCTCCAGGATCAAGTCTGTTATGGAAACTCCTCTTCCTCTTACTTGATTCTCCTGCTGTTTGTCCCTTTGTCAAGGAAACTGTCAACAAGAACAAGATCAATTGTTTGTGCCTCATGCCTCAGAGGTCTGTCAGCTGCTTCAGGAACAGCTGTTTCAGTGTTTAAGGGACCATTCACCCACCTAAATAGAGTTTGACTATACTTCCCTGTGTGCCACTCTAAATTCTTCCTTAAAAGATAACTTTACCTTGCCTGTATTGATGAGATGTTATAGAATCCACCACAAGAAAGCATTGTGGACTTGGTCAGGGTAGGGTCAGTGAAAAGTGATCAGGCTTGGGGCCTCCCTGGTGGTGCAGTGGGTTAAGCAACGCACTATGAAGCAAACTGCAGCCACCGCACGAGTTCGATTCCTGCTGCCGGGCCAGGGGGGGGACCCACATGGTGCGGCAGACCTCTCCTGCTGTGCCCGCTGCTCCCCTCAGCAGTGTACTTCTGTTNATCTGCCTGCTCTGCTTCCTGCTCTCTGTGGTGAATCCTCTCACCCCCCACACCTCTGGCCTGTACCCCAGCTCTTGTATGCATAAATAAATAAATCTTTAAAAAAAAGAAAAGTGATCAGGCTTTTCTGTCCTCCAGCCACGGGTGTCGATGATGGACACCTGCAGTCCTGCACGCATGCCTGATGATGGGCACCTCAAGTAGGGTGTGGGCATGCGCAAGTGGGTGCACCTGGGCTAGGCACAGGGTGTATAAGGGTGGTGTCACGAGGATGCCAGCAGAGAAAACAGAGAAGAGATAAAAGATGTAGAAGCAGAGAGGAGAGATAAGAGAGAGAGGAGAGCAAAAGCAGAAGTAGCCTAGAAATGAAGATTCACGGAGCGCTAGAAGGCCTGCCAGTTTCCTGGCCCCCCCGGCTTTCCCTGCCTGGCGTGTACCTGGTCGCTTCTGATGTAAAGAGTAATAAAAACCTGAAAAAGTCACCGATGGCTCCAGGAGTCCTTCTTGACCTGTCTGCTCTGGTCGTGGAGAACCTACTCCATGCCTTGTTGGCACTATAGTAAGCCTTCACACGTCCTCCTATTTGGGGAGAAATGATCGTTGTCTTCTGACAGTATAGCAAACATACATAGTATATAAAATATTAAAACATTCCTTAGGATGAAAAACATTCCTTCAAGAAAGTGAAAAGACTAGTCACAGACTGGAAGAAAATATTTGCAAAAGAGATAGCTAATGAAAAATTAAAATATCTATCAATAAATAATACAAATATACAGAGATTTATAACCTGACAATAAGAAAGCCAAACTGATTAAAAATTCAGAACTTAATGGAAGCCTCACCAAAGAAGACATACAGATGGTGAATATGCATAGAAAAAGATGTTCCACATCATATTTTATGAGGGAAATGCAAATTAAAACAACAGTGAAATACCACTGCTGAAATTCAGAAAACTGACAAGACCAAATGCTGGTGAGGATGAGGAGAAACAGGAACTCTCATTCATTGCTGGTGGGAATGCAAATAAAACAGCCATTACAGAACACAGTTTGGTGATTTCTAACAAAATTAATTATGTTCCTTGGTATTTATTTACCCAAAGGAGTTAGAGACTTATGCTTACAAAAAAATTGAAAGCCAAAACTTTAAAATTACTAAGATGTGAATGGATAAATTAACTGGTATATCCAGGCAATGGAATATGAATAAATGATTTTAAAAAATGAACTATCAATCATGAAAAGAACGAGAAACCTTAAATGCACATTACTAAGAAAAGCTGATCTAAAAAGGTTACATACTATATGATTCCAACCTAATGAAATCCTGTTTTATAATCAAAATATGAAAGTTTTCTTGTGAGAGTATCTATAAAAAGTTCTTTTCTGAGATACTTAACTTTCAAAGTTTGATGTTGTTCCTACAAAATACAGCTTTTAATCTCTAAAACCTTGTATACTCACTGGTAGCCATGGATAACTGTATTCACATGGAGATTTGTAACTCAAGAAGCTAAAAACAACCATCCTTCTTTGTTAAAAACAATTGGTCTTATAATTCAGTCTATCTCTCTTCTCCTTTAGTGCCTAAAGTAAATAAACAGATGACTGGTCGATTCAACTTAACATACCAGGAAGTTGGTTAATTTGTCATTTGGCTTTTAACTCTATATTAGTTTTTCTGAATAGGCATTTTAATTTTCTTTTTTGTAGTTAAATTCACCAGTTCCCTGATGCTCCCAAAATAATGTCTCGAATTGCCTCACTTAAATGAAGTGTTTCTTTTCCTCTCATCCTCCCTTTCCCAGTCTCCCTTGCAGCTAGGCTGTGAGCATGTGATGAAGGTTTAACCAAATCACATGCTTTGCCCCAGAATTTTGAATTGAGAGCTGCTGAGCCAAAGCAGTAAGAACAGAGGAGTCGTAGACATTACAGCAGTGACCACAGCAAAACCATCTGATGGGAATATCAGTGCTATACAAAACATGATGCCCTTGTCTCCCTGGCAATGTTTTGACTGTGGCCCTGAACTTGCTTGGTCTGTCTTAGTCTTTGTCCTTTCTCCAGCCTACTCTTCAAGACTCCCTGGAATTTCTATAAGCTAATAGCTTTTCAGTCTGTTGAACTAGAGTTGGTTTCTGTTACTTACAAACTTTGATTGATGGTTTCAGGGAGATAAGGAGAACACCCCTCTCCCAGACGCTGTCCCACTTTTCCACTTGCACCCCAGGAATCCTCATGATAACAGCTCCTGCAGTCCTTTAGTCAAGCTTGTGCTGTCTCCCCTGTTTCCTCTCAATAGAGCAGGTAAGATTTCAGCTGCCAGAGGATCAGATGAGAGGCCAGCAGCAGAGATAGTCAGCACATTCCCTCCATCCCTCACTGCCTCAACCTCTACTACTAACCTTCCTATGAAGAGCCTCCACCCCAAACAAAACAGCTCCTGTAAAGACACCCCTAGGTTAACCCATATTCTGCTAATTCATCCCTGTGCTGTGCAAGAATGACTAATAGCTTGGCACATAGCTTGTCATAGCCTAGCGCCCCGCCCCCACACCCCGCATATTGTGAAATTATTTACTCTGGGAAATGAATTGTCCTCTTAAAAAACATTCTAGATTATCATTAGCAGGATTAAATTATTCCTGCTGAACCTGACACCTGCTTCCTAAAGGTTGGGCCCCTGCCAATTTCCTTCTTCCCACCTGCCTTCTCTGTCTTCTCCCCTCTCTTCCAATGGTATTTGCTAAGTGCCTCCTACAAAAGGGACAAGATGATAGAACTTCGGTTCATCCCTCCCTCAAAGAAGTCTCACTTCACTCCAGAATGTTCTATAACAAAAAATAAGTCATAAAGTTTTAAGACAGTCAAAGCTGTTTTTTCTCTTGTAGGTGACCGAAGTCTCTTCTCTTCCCACTACACAGGAAATGCCTTCAGACCTGAATCATAAAAAAGGTGACATTTCTACTTTTTTTCAAAGTTAAGTAAAATAATTCTGCCAAATGCAAATCATTTGCCAGGAGCCACCAAAAAATATTTTCTTTTTGTGTCAGTTGATGGCTTCAAAGCACCTGAAGTATCAGCAGGAGTTTCCCAGGCTGGCTCCTGGGAGGTTTTACCTAGGAGGCAGTTGCAGGTAGATTCTGAATGACTGAGCTGGTGGGGTTTAAATCAGCTGCCTCTATAAATTTAATTCTTCAGGGCCATCAAGAACCAAAGGTCCTGCACAAGAAGTTATAGCTATTGCAAATCACATCCAATAATCAACTGCTCACCAATGTCAATATACTTATATTGATATACTCGTATGTATGGACATTTATATACACAGATTCATTATAAAGACAGTTTAATAAAGTTATTGACATATTTACTTTCCAATTAAAACAAATATGTAAGTTAAACAAAAAACATTGCCCTCTAAGTTATAAATAGGATAAACCATTCACAAAACAATACAAACCAGCAATGATCTCTATTCTGGCTGAGCTGACCTTCTGTGACTTTGATGTGGGCTGATTCCATATGTTATAGGACCGCTAGAGCAAGTTTTCTGCATCTCCAGGTGTCAAGATCATAAACATTCTTAATCTCTCAGTCAGAGGTTTAGTCAGGATCTGGGAAGGGTTATTCCAAATCCTGTCCATCAAGAGGAAAAAAAGAGAGGAATCCCCAAGTGGCAAACTCACAGAAGAGTTCTAGAAAGCCTCTGTCTTCACCTTTGGGTGGATTGGGCTGTACTCTCCAGAGTCCCCAGTTCCCCCAGGCCTCAAGCGGAGCTCATTTTGGAGACTGCCTGAGAGTGTGAGGTCTGCCTGCTTAAACAGCCACAGGAGGGGTTTGTGCTTTAGTCCAGAAGGGTCCATGCACCTGCAAGGGAAATGTGCACTGGGTGCATGGGCCCTGCTATTGGGCCCCGGGGATTGACTTCCAAGCACCGATGTGTCCAACCTGAGCACCACACTTGTGTCCACGCACTGAGCAGGACGTCATCTCTGGTGGTCTGATGATGGTCCTAAAGGATAACTTTTGTCTCCATTGTTAAGCCCTAAAAGTTGGCTACATTCTTCACACTGTACAGGCGTAACACCAACCTTTAACTTTGTTCTAAATTGTTTTTAAAATAGAAGTAAATTTTAGCTGAAAAATTTTTTCTACCACCAGAGGTACTTGCTAAAACACTTCTTAAGTATTTTTTGTGACCATCTTTACACATTCGATTAAAGTCTTAATGGTTAGAGAAGTACTTCCTTCCATTGCCTCATTGGATTCCCTCGGGAGTCCCTCCGAGTCAGGACTGCACGTATACCCCTTTGGGAATCAAATAAATCAAGACGCTAGGAGCCCTAAGATTTTCACAGCTAGTAAAGAAGGGAGCCTGGGGCCTCCCTGGTGGCGCAGTGGGTTAAGCAATGCACTATGAAGCAAGCCGCAGCCACTGCAGCACAAGTTCGATCCCTGCTGCCGGCCAGGGAGGGGACCCACATGCGAGGCAGACCTCTCCTGCCTCGCCCGCTGCTGCCCTCAGCGGTGTGTTTCAGTCAGTCTGCCTGTTCTGCTCCCCGCTCTGTCCCTGGTGAATCCTCTCACCTCCCTGGACTCTGGCCTGTGCCCCAGCTCTTGTATGCATAAATAAAAAATAAATAAATCTTTAAAAAAAGAAAAGAAAGGAGTCAGGCCTCCTGAGCTGGAGCTCTTAACATGCTCAAAATAGAATCCGCAAACATTATAGCATGTGAGCTCTGCTGTTACTTTTTTTTTGAAAGAGAAGATGTTAAATGTCCATAATTTTCTGTTCTCTACATTGTCTGAAAGGGAGAGAAAAAAAGATCAATGATAGGACAAAATTGACATACAGATGCAAAGGCAGGTTAAAGACTCTCTCACCTCTTTTGTGAAAGTGATACTCCATCAACACTGCGTTTCAACCAAGATTAGTAAATCAATTTCTATTTTAAAGGATCAGTTATTATTTAAGGGCCTACATGGAAACTTTATGCAAAATTAGTAATTCATCCCTAATGTTTTCTTTTATGCAAATATACTCTATTCATTTTAACCTCTACAAGCAGCATTCATTACCGAAAGCAGGCCATGCAGTAACTGTCCCCCAGGTGGCAGTAGAGATGTAGTAATGTGAAGTCTCCCATCGACAATGTTGGGTTAGAATTAAGAAATCTATGCATAAATAAATCTTAAAAAAAAAAAAGAAATCAACCTCAAAAGGAACAGAATACATAGTGACTTGCTTAAAGCAAGATACACCTAAAACAGGGGCTAATTTTTAAATGGGGATCAGATAATAATACTAAGGCCTAGGTTATATTTTAATCGTGATTTTAGATGACTCATTGAATATTTTTAATGAACATCAGTCACACATTTTCTCAAGTCTTGCTGAAAGCAAGAGCTGAAGAAGGGGTAGATGGTAAAGAAACCATTAACCAACATAGGGAAACCAGGGTTCACTCTCACTTCACCAATGACAACATCAGTTATAATCTAAACACTCTCTGACTCTTAGTTTGTGCAATCAATCTCTGCAAGCAGGGGAAATGGGATTAACATCACAGATTTGCCACAGTTAGTCCCTGCACTTATTCCTACTGCTTTCCTTTCAAATCACCTTAAACTTTGTGATTTACAATCTGCCTGTTCTGCTTCCCACTCTGGTGAATCCTCTCACCACCTGCACCTCTGGCCTATACCCCAGCTCTTGGCTGAATAAATTAATAAAATCTTTTTTAAAAAGAAACAAAGTTATTATGGTGCTGCTCTGTAGGTTACAAGTCTGACAGGTCAAGCCATCGGCTACATTCCTTTCTGGCACGTCTACAGGAGAACCGCTTCCTAGCCTCCCATGGCTCCCTGGCTCATGCTTCCAGCTCCATCTTCAAAGCCGGAAGCCTGGCATCACTCTGGCCCCACCCATCAGCAGGTCTCCCTCCCACAGTGTCCTGCTCCATCTTTGACTTTTAAGGACACTTGCAATTACATTGGCTCCACCCAGATGACCCAGGCTATGCCAAGTCAGCTCATCAGCAATGTTAATTCCCTTTGCCATGTAACCAAACAGGCTCTGAGAACTAGGACAGGGTCATCTTTGGGGTCAAAATAGTCTGCAAACTAAAAATGAATCACAAAGCTCAGGTTTGAAAAAAACTGACCCTTTCCCGTCATTTTAACCCTTTTGCACAACCACCTTGAACAGCCGCCCCCTAGGAGAGGCTCTGAGCTTACAAGTATGTCCCCGTCTACAGCTCTGGGAGGACAACTTCCATTTGTTCCAACCTGGAGAAGTGATTTTACTTGCCACTGGATCTCTCTGTACCCATCACTGCTCTGACCTTGTGATAACTAAATCTGTTATAGATTTTTTCCTTTTCCATAGACAACACCTCCATCATTTTTCTGAGGAAGGAAGAATCTCTGCCCTCAACCTTTTCCCAGAGTCTTTACTGCCTTTATTTTCTTTTTGTTCCTATGGTTTGTGGGAAGTATTGAAATTTTGAGTGAAAGACATTAATTTGCTTTTATTTTTTAAAGCTGGCTCCATTTTCCCCTGATTTTCTCCTCACCTTCATCCCTCCCCTGTGGTTTTTCCAGAAGATTCCAAGCACAGTCCTTTCCCCCAAGCTCTCAGGCTTGTAAACATTCCACTGAACCGTTTATTTATTCCAGTCCTGAAGATGATACACAATCCTTGTATAATAGGAGTCCCCGTTTCTCTATTTCTGTCATTAAGAAAATCCTTGTATAAAAAAATAAATCCATAATCTGGAATCTTGACATCCAAAAACATAATCAAAATTTATTTAATGAATGTTCAAGGTATTGAGCAATCAGGCAGTCAACTAAGACAACAGGCAAACTGAAAGCAATATTCAACGTTTTATTTACTTACACAATGCAAGCCAGAGGCTCAAAGAAGCACTGGCTCCTTGGTGGTCTATTTTAACCATGGAACCGCTTGGAGGAAAGGCAGGTGGAGGCAAACAGATGGGAGGATCATCTCACTGCGGGAGGCATAGGGGGATGGGGGGAGGTGGGGGAAGGTGAGAAGATGAGAGGGAGGAGGAGGAGGGAGAGAGGAGGGTGAGAGAAGGAGATGGTGGTGGAGGGTGGGAGGAGGAAGGGGGAGATGAGGGAGGTTGGGAGGAAGAAGATGGTGAGAAGGGTGGTGGCGGGGAGGAGGTGGGGGCCTGTGAAAGAGGCGAAGAAAAAGCTCCTGGCTCTTCCTGGACATGAGACTTGAGGAAAAGAGGAGGGAAAGAAGTATTGACTGAGTTAATATAGAGTCAAGAGCCCTCTGGTGGAAGCCCCTGAAGGGAAGCTCTGAGTAAGAATGCAGAAAGGGTTCCATGCTGAGCAGTGCCGGGGGCTCGATGAACCTCACCCCAGAAAACTGCTATGCACTGACAGCGCTCAAGTCTGGTGTGGGGAGAGCAGCCTCCCAGAGGCAGAACCTTGCAGTTGGGCCTGAGAGATCACAAGGGGGATTCTGGTCTAGAGCAGGGTCAGTTTCAGTGCAGAGGATAAGAGAACAGAGTAGTGAATGAAGCGAGTCACACTTTAATGTGATTCAGAAGAGGTTAAGAGAGGATCGAATCTGGGACAATAACAACTTTTTGAAGTTCTGGATCCTTCTAAAGTGAATTTTAGAGTAAAGGGCTCATCTCAGCGCTCAGCAGCTAGATTATATCGGATCAGCATCATTCTCCTACCCCAAACTAGGACTGCTCGATTTCCCACTGCCCTGGTGCCACCTGGCTCTGAGGAGAGGTGGTCTAAGAACCGCGGTCCCTCCGGTGAGATAATCGCTGTAAAGATGCTGCTCAGCGCCTTGTTTTCATTATAAGCATCCTCTCCTTGGGAACCAGGAGAAATTCATCTCTGGTTTCATTGTAGGAACAGCAGATGTTTTCTTTTAATGTTACGGACCTTATGAATCACATAAGTTTCTAAATGTTGGCGAACAAAAGTCTCAGACCCAATTTGTGGCTGATTTTAAAGCAAGTATATAGGAATGCTTTGTGTGGATATTGTGCACTAACCTCACTCTTTGTTGCTCTTAATTTCCCATCTTTATTTTCCCTTTGTTGTGATTTCCATGGTTATTTTTAATTTATTTTATTTTATTGTGTGTGTCTTGCATTCCACCTAAAATCCTTTGTGGAGTAATAAAATTATAATTAAATGAACACATTTGACATATGGAAATCACATCTAAAATATACATTCGGGTAACCCTTCAACTTATTGAGTGACTCAGAAAAACATGTTACCTTCTGTTTGTAATTATGCTCAGGGAGAATGCTGGAGTTCTGACACTTTTTCCCCACAAGAGGATACTACTAGAATCATCTAGGACCATCCCTAATGCTTTGATCAGTGTTTACCAGAAGGAAGTTTGTGGAGGGGATAATAACTCAATAAATGCTCCTTAAACGTGGGTGAGTTTTCCCCCCTCCCAATTAGATTTATTTGTTTGTTTGTTTTCTTGCATTGTTGTTTATATATGGACAGTATTTAATTTCTCCCCTCAGGTGTAGTCCCTGTACTTCTCCCACCACCGTAGTACCTGTGACCCATCGCCATAGTCCCTTGTACTCTTGCCTGCCCTGTTGTTGTTTTTTCTTAAAGATTTATTTTTATTTACGCATACAAGAACTGGGTCAGAGGTGAGGGGGTCAGAGGAGTTGCCAGAGACAGAGTGGGGAGCTGAATAAGTGGATCCACTGAAATACACTGCTGAGGGTAGCAGCGGGTGAGACATGAGAGGTCTGCTGAGCCATGTGGGTCCCCTCCTTGGCCAGGGATCAAACTCAGGCTGCAGATAGCTTCATAGTGCTGCAATTTAACCCCTTGCACCACCAGGGAGCGCCCCCCCCCAAGGTTTATCTTAAGATTAATAATTTTCTTTTTTTTTATTTACTTAGCTAAAAGCTATTGCTAAGTCTTCTTTCTTTTTCTTTCTTTCCTTCTTTATTTATATATATTTTACATCAATTGTAATCCCCATGTATTCCCCATCACCATTTCACCAGTGCACCATCACCTCAGTCCCCTGTGCTTTTATCTGCCCTCAACCCTCTCTCCCCTACCAAGTGTCCCCAATTTGTCCTTGTCTTTTTGTTTTTGTTGTGTTTTTATTATTATTATTATTGATATTATTCTTTTCCTTGATCCTTATTTGGTTCCCTTATATTCCTCCTAATGGGTATTTTTCTTTGCCTTCTGAGCTAAGTCTTCTTTCACAGATTCTTAACACAATTGTCCAACAAAGCAAAGAAATAATCTATTCATTTTATTTTTTATGCTCCCTCACGGAGCATAGTCCTTTGTAGTTCTAATACAGTGTTTGCGCTCTAGACCTCATCACAGCTTTCAGCCTGAGAGTTTCCTTCCTGTTTCTCTTATGTGTGAGCATGAATTCCTCCTACCTGATTCCACATCCTCCTTCCGCTAGGTTTTCTCCCTCATTTCAGTGGACACATCCTCCAGAACCAGTTGAAGATACACTGAGAATGGTTCCTGGGAGAATTTTTCCTCTTGAGATGTTGCATGTCTGACAATGTCTTTATTTTACTCTTAGTCTTAAATTAATAGTTTGGTTAGATATAACTTCTAGATTGGAAGGTGCCTTCCTTCCTTTCTTTGATGGCATTTCTCCACTGTCTTTTAGGGAGCAGGGTTGCCACTGAGAAGTCAGCCTGCGTTCTTCTTTCTGCCTCTCTGTGAAGGCAGGGGAGGCTTGTTTGCACATCTGCACAGAGTGGGGTGAGGGCCAAAAGTCGTACTGCTCCTCTAGAGACTTTCAGCAAATGGCTTCTTTGTGCCCACACACCTCTCCCTGCCTTCTGCGTGAGCCGAGACCTCCTATTGGAAAGTCTTCCCAAATTTCTGAAGGACCAGCCACCTGCCTCTCACCATATCCCACTGCAGATCCTTGACCTCCCCAAACTCTGTTCCTCCATCCACTTCCCGTGTGTCTATGTGACTAGGAAGGCTGACCTGTCACCAGCCTCCTTTAAGGTGGAGGAGTCACATTTCTGTTTCTTATTCTCCTTGTTGTTTAGGATAAAATCTGAAAACAGGGGAGCAGGAATATCTTTGTTTGGCCTTTTAAAAATCAGAACGGATCCACTTTTCTGAAGTTCATTTCCAGACATTTTTCCATGATAAGCAAAGTGGGAATGCTTACACTTACCTACTCTTATAGTGCCTGACAATTTGCTTTTTTATAAATTGTAATTTAAGTGCTGACATTAAGTTTTGCGCTGCTGAGGCATCCATGTCAAAGACGTCCATCTCCAACAAACATATTGCTAGTTACACAACCAGAGCGTGAACCAGGCTGCCCCGCCCATCAAGTTCCCCTTTTAGGAAGCCCTGGGTGACCTAGATAACTAACCAATTGAGTGACTCTGTGTTTCCCTTCTCACACGTTCACTCTTGTTCTTATCTTTTAAATTCACCAATACACAGTGAACCCCCACATTCTCTCTCTCTTTGTCTCTCTCTGTCACTGTCTCCTCTTCTCTCCTCCTCCCCTTTCCCAGCCCCACTCCCATCCTCGATGTTTGACCATATACCCCCAGGGCCTGTGACTAATAAAACCATGGTTTTTCAAAGATGTTTATTGCCTGAAGGTTGTTGCTGAGGTACTGTCTTGCCATCAGAAGAACCACCCCAGCCACAACCTTGTCAGGGAAAATGACCCTGAGGGTTACCACAAGTAGTACAGAACCAGGTAACCGGTCCCACCTCCCACACTTCCTACCTGGTAGTATCACTATTAAGTGCCCGAGACCCTAATTCTATCGGGACTACACCTGAGAAAAGAAAACAAACATTGTAAGAAAAAAATGAATTAAAAAAAAAGTGCCCAAGATCCAAGACCCACATGAAAGATCCATGTGCACTAAAACAGTTCACACCATTATTTCGTGACCTTTTATATATAGAAACTTACAAGTACACACTGCACCAGGCAGATAATTATTTCCTTCTTCTCCACGCCAGCCTTCTGTCCATCTGTCCTCACTGCATATTTTACAAGCACACAAGTCAGTGTGACAAAATGTCCCTAAAAAGGCAGCCAATCTTCAAAGAAACTTAATAAGATATGATCTATTTCATGAAAAGGAAAAAAAAAAAAACCAACAGTGGTTCAAAAATAACTGAAATGTCAACATAGTTTGAAAGAAGCCAATTACTAACACAGATATAAAAATGCTATGCTTGAGATAAGCTTGATTAGCTAAACAATAAAGCCTATTAGAAAATAAATTAATAAAACATTCTGGTGTTGAAAGCTTATCTCTGATGAGTTGGAAAGCAAAGAAAAATGATTCTGAACCATTTCCCATTTTAGAAAGATTTTGTTTATCCTTCTTTGCTAAAATCAGAGCCAACGGTTCTGATGGTTTGGATTAGCTCTCAACACTTCTAGCACTTGGGTATTCAAACCATTGCTGCATTTCCGGGAACAGGCTATCTCACCACAGAAGGCAGGCTGAGGAATGAAGCTACGTGTAAGTCACAGCCTTCTCTCCCCTTTGCTTTGACCACTGGCCTTTAGTCAGAAATGGGCATAGGCCATGGACATACCAAAGAGATCTATCTGCAGGATACATATTCATCCTCTCCATCCTTAGAGATTCCAAGTGCTCAGCTGTCCACTGAGTGCCAGGCTTGTAACCAATGGGCACTTCTGTTAAGCACCTTGGTCACATTTTTTTTTAAAGATTTGTTTATTTATGCATACAAGAGCTGGGGTACAGGCCAGGGGTGTGGGTGGTGAGAGGATTCACCAGAGACAGAGTGGAGAGCAGAACAGGCAGACTGACTGAAACACACTGCTGAGGGGAGCAGAGGGCAAGACAGGAGAGGTCTGCTGTGCCATGTGGGTCCTCCTCCCTGGCTGGTGGCAGGGATTGAACTCATGCTGCAGTGTTTGCAGTTTGCTTCAGAGTGCGTTGCTAAACCCACCGCAACACCAGGGAGACCCCCTTGGTCACATTTTTTTTTAAAAAACTGCACTATAGAAGTTGAGGCAGTGAACAATGGCAGAGCAGAGGGGAAGTGGGTGTAAATAAGAGGTGCCCTTAATCCTTGAGGCTTGTTAGAAACAAACTCCTTTTATCTAGAAACCTATGTTATTTTAATTTTTTTAAAGATCTATTTATTTATGCATACAAGAACTGGGGTCAGGCCAGAGTCACAGGAGGTGAGAGGATTCACCAGAGACAGACTGGGGAGCAGAACAGGCAGACTGACTGAAACACACTGCTGAGGGGAGCAGCGGGCGAGGCAGGAGAGCTCTGCTGTGCCATGTGGGCCCCTCCCTGGTGGGGATCTAAGTCATGCTGCTGTGCAGCAGATGCTTCACAGTGCAGCGCTCAAACTGCTACGCTACCAGGGAGACCTGGAAACCTATTTTAGCACTATAAATTCACTCTATATAAACTACTATATATATTCATGTCATAGTGAAAATAATCAGTTTTAAAGTTAAATGAACCTGAGTTCAACTCCTGACTTTGATAACACTTTTTATGAGCCTTGGTTTCCTCACCTGTAAAATTTAAATAATACCATCTTTAAGGAGCTTTCAAAGGATATGAAATAATGTAAATAACATTACTTGGTAAATAATAAATGAGAGTTATAATTATTTTATTCCTATTGGCATTACCTTATGGAGCGACGCTAGCCCCCAGCCTAGTCCTTTTCACCTAAGGGTGTTCTTCCTGTCAATCAGATTCTTTTGCCTGACAGAGAGAAGTTCATATTTCCACTAGTTTTTCTACAAATTCCTCTAAACTGTATGAGAGCTTAGCTCCTAAAATAATTTCTTCCTTGGCCAAACCAGGCTCTTCTAAACCTTCTTTTCAACTTGACCTTTACCTGCTACACTTGACTCTGGCTCGCTAAGTCCAGTCTTAGTATAAATCCTGCTAAGCCAGCCTATGGAGGGTCCCCTATCCTTGACAAAGCACCATCTTGGCCTGCTGTAGCAAGAATCGTGTTTATCAAAACTGGGTAGGGAATCCAGTTTTCATCTAATCAAGTTTTCTTCGTAGCTTTCCACCCACGCCCCCTCACGATGCTGCTTGACATAAATCAGTTGTCTTTGCTATACTCAAAGTTTCAGTCTCTCTCCCATATTGTCATAATCTCAAATGAAGTCTTCTGTACCATTGTAACCAGTGTCAGGTAATTCTCCTGCATATCCTTGATTTCTGCGTATCTGTTTCAGATTGGTGCCATTGCCCATAAAGATAGACTATAGAACTTGGCCTCCAATGGAGTTAGGACGCGTCACCGCGGAAGCCGAGTTGATTCCTTAGAGCTGGACACCACTAACCTCCATGCTACTCTAGATCCATCTTCTGAAATGGAACTACAGAACTGGCTCCACTAAGGAAGTCAGGGGCTTCACTGCAGCTTAGGCCACCCCCACAAGTTTTACCCCAGACACTCAGTAAACTACCCCGCCCTTCTCCACAATAACCTGTCTCTCCTTTGGAGCTGGCCTTGCTCTCTCTTGATTAATTCTTCTGACTCAGACTCAGCCATCTTGTTTCCTTCGTCCCCAGAGCCTGGCTGCGAGACTTTCTAAGAACTCTGAGAGCTCTGGCTTTATTTGTGAGCCCCTGGTACTAGTTCTGGGTTCTTCTTCTCATGTCTCATAAAGTACTGGGGGACTAAGGAAGGGGCGGTCACTGGCTCAGAATTCAGAGCCAGTAGGGACCTCAGTGCTCATCTAACCCTGTGTTTTCCTGACGATAACAACGAACTATAGGTTGCTATATTATTGTAGAATAAAATTGAAATAAAATACCACAAACTAATAAAATTCAAATTTGTAATATTAACTTAATTGATAAGTAACTGAATGGGATTTCCCACAGAATAAATTGCCGATTTGGAATTAGTAGTAGACAAATATAAGCTCATTAGTTCTGGTCATATATTTAGTCTGTTTCTATACTGTGAGTTTAAAAATATAACTCCCAAGAATGCCAGTCTGCATACAAAAGAGAAATATTAATCCATCCCAGCCTTTGTAGTTTAGAAGCAAACTTTTCAGTTAACTCTGCAAATCAGCACTGCATATATTAATTGATAGCTCTGTAAAGTTCTCTCTTTTATCTGGAAAAAAAAATCAGACTTTATTCAGTGGACAAGCAATCTAATTATTGTTGCTCTCCAGAACAGCAGCTCTTCAAAGTATACTTGCTACTAAAATTACTGTTAACTGAAGAGTTGAAAAGTTGATCTTTTCTAAGACTGAGACCACAGTGCACATCTCTGGGAAAGGTGAATGTGAATGTTCTGGGCAAGTTACTTTCGGCCTCGCATAACTATATTTTGTGTGTCCCAAAGTGACCCACTTCTCCCACCGTATTTCTATGTTCAGCCTGCTGTAAAAATATCAGTGACAGAGGATGCCATGAAGTCAACTGGATTTCACTTGGTATAAACTCAAAGATATGCAAATTGAAGGGTAAAACAAGAATTCTGATGATAAACACCACTATTCAGTTGAGGTCATCCAGATAATTTGGAATATGCTATGACTGTTGCAAGTTATCATCACAATGAAAACAATAATTTAAATTCTCATAAAGAATTTGCAAATCTTTGAGAAATGGAACAACTCAGAGAAAGGTGCATTTAGCAGGAAAAGTTAAGCTCGGTTTGCTTTCAGGAGACCTGGGCCCATGTCCAGCTATGGGAGGACGGGGACATGTTCATATCTGGGGTATCTGTTGTTTTATTTATAAAATGGTCTTAAAAATTCCATTGACCTCACAGACTCACTCTGAAAGTGAAGGAGGTGGTATATCTGAAAGTGCTTAAACAATCCCTATACAACTTACAAATGGAGAACCTGATCACGTGGCAGGGGTAAGCAGCTGGAGATTTACTTCCAAACACTTTATAAAATATCCTGGGGAGTCATCGATGAGTGTTATGAAACAGACCTGAGTCTGGCCCTCTGGTCCTTTCTGTCCATGCCACTCTTGAGTGAGTGAAACCAATGGCCTGTTGAAAGGATCCTAAAATAAATGGGGTCCATTTGTTCTTTGCTCTCTGCTGCCCTCTTCAGTATGGAAATCGGCCTTGCATGGGATAGGATTTTGGCAGCAAGTGAGGAAATATTGTTTAGACCCCAGGTTTATTGCACCTCAATTGAACCGCACAGCTCCAGCTCCTCCTCAGGAGTCCACTGCCCCAGTCTGACCTTGCAGTACAGGCTTCTGACCCCCAGGCCTTATGTAAGACCTTCTTTTCATCTTTCACTCTGCACAATCCCTTCTCCCTCCTTCTGGGTTGTTATAGCTTGGTTTAAGATGGACGATTTTTAATGATTCCACACTAGCCACTGAGATAATAAAGACATGCTGTGTTGCTCTAATTCCATTATGATAACAGCAGTATATTTTAATGTCTAATTCTGTTGAATGATCAGTATTTGTTTCACTTTCTGAGCCTGCTTGAGGGCTGTTACTAAATAAGCAATGACTTCTTAAAGTAGTTTCTTTCCTTGTTTGCCACTCACAGCTTCATTATCCTTTAGACCAAAGAAGTAATTTCCAAATGAACCACACAGGAAGCACAAGAAAATTAAGTGGGGTTAAGAGAAAAAATATTAGAACTTTTATTTTTATATAGTATATTTAATTTCATCCTTCTTAAATTTCAATTTTGGATAATGTTTTATTGTACATATAATTTATTAATGAACTAATACAGGCATGTAACTTATAAATAAATATTTATGTACTGTGGGGATGGCTAATATTATTTCAGTATTTTCTTTATTACTGAAAAAATGCATAATGATGAAAGTTTGGAAACTGCTATCCTGGATGACTATCTACCATCTTAGCTGTGTGTCAGAATCATTAAAGGAGCCTTTTTATTTATTATGCATACAAGAACTGGGGTATAGGCCAGAGGTGTGGGGGGGTGAGAGGAGTCACCAGAGACAGAGTGGGAACCTGAGCAGGCGGATGCACTGAAGTACACTGCTGAGGGGAGCAGCGGATGAGGCAGGAGAGGTCTGCTGTGCCATGTGCAGCTCCCTGGCCAGGGATCGAACTTGTCTCAGTGACTGCCAATAGCTTCATAGTGCTGTGACTTAACCACTTGTGCCACCAGGGAGACCCCATTAAAGGAGCTTTTTTAAAAAATTATGTTATGGCCCAACCCCAGTCTTTAAGAGTGAAGCACAGGATATGTGGAATTTTTTTTTTTTAAAGATTCACCTTTATTTTAATCTACTTACATTTCCCCTCAAAGATTAATTGTCCCTGGGCCTCCCTGGTGATTGAAGGAGTTAAGTTTCAGTACTCTTTTTTTTTTTAAAGATTTATTTAT
>JAGFMF010011381.1:12349747-12390845 GCA_019455555.1 Galemys pyrenaicus
CCCTCCCTGGCCGGCAGCAGGGATCGAACTCATGCTGCAAGTGGCTGCGGTTTGCTTCATAGTGTGTTGCTTAACCCACTGCGCCACCAGGGGAGGCCCGATATGTGGAAATTTAAAAAGCACTCCCTGGTAAATCTGACCCCTGCTAAAAATACACTTTGTTCTCCTGACTGTGAGCTTGCTGAGAGCAGAATACAGCTTTCTTGCTTAGTGTTGTATGTACAGCTCCTGGCACATTACCTGACACAGGTGCCCTGTGAAGATTGGCTGAAGAAATGAATGATGAGTAAATGAGCCAGAAGCCACAAACAGCCCCTGTCGATTCCTTTGGTCTTTGTTTTCATGCTTCAAGTTTTTATCAGCTTTCTTGCACAACCAAGAACCCATCATCTATAAAACTGAGTAGCTTATTTGATCACTTTTGGTAAACAGATGTTTAATGTTAACATATTTTAGCATTTATTACTTCTATTATAAATTCTACTATGAAAAAAATTCCTTCTCTATAAATCATCCTCCTATCCAATTATATGCATAGGATACAATCCTAGAAGAAGGTTGTATACATCAAAGGGTAAGGACATTTTATAGACTGTAGCTACAGTCCATAAACAACTGAACATTGACCCCCCTCCCCACCCCCAACTCACTCTTCCCCAAGAGTAGACTTTGGTTTGAGGAGCAAAGGGTTGCAGGTGTGTGTGTGTGTGTGTGCATGCACGCGTGTCCCAGCAAAATGGAAATGCTTTGGTATAGGGCTGTATTTTAGAGCTTTGTGATGTGCAAAAAGACAGCATCTGAGTGACTTCTAGTCCCTGTTTCTATCCCTTGCTGACTGTGATGCTAAGATTCTTTATGGCTAAGTTCCTTCACCGGTAATGTGGATATTCACAGCTACATGACAGTGTTCGTGATCCTGAAGCACTATTAGGTGTTAGAGATAAAGAATTATTCTTCAATTCCAGGCATGGAAGATTCCACAGGCATGGCAGCTGATTAAGTGAGACCATTGAGAACTAACCAATCACAAAGAGACTGGTGGAGCTCTAGAATAATTAGGGAAAGAAGGCATATATTCCCTGAGGCTCGGCTCCACTAGCCTGGTTCTACTGGCCTGGGAGTCCCACTTTATTTCTGTTCCTTCTCTCCTCACTAAAGTTTTACTTTCTCTAAACAAACAAAAGAATTATTCTTCATACCTGATATAGTTCCAAAGGGACAAAAGCCTTAGAGTCTAGCAGTGGTTCCCATGAAAAAAGATGCATCCCCTCTGTCTTGTGTCAACACGTACTGTCTACACATACCAGGGGTTGAGGGGTTGAGGGGTTGAATGCTAATGCTTAGGGTTGAAGCTGGATTACTCCCAGAATGAGACTCAAGAGACTTAGGCTCCTGAAGAAGGTGCAGAGATATTTAGGACCTCCAAGCCAATGGGTCACCTAAAAAATTTCAAGGGTGAGTCTTGCTATTTGTGAGAGGTAGTGCTGTTGAATGCTGACAAAAAATGACCAGGAGCAGTTGGAGCACTGCAGTTTTTCTTTTCAAGGTGTGCCAAGAAAACCAGTCAGGCAAGTTCCCATGGTGCCAAGCCACTCTAAAGAGAAGCAACTGCCCTCTCCACTCTCCCCTCCCCAGAAACCACCAAGCACATGGTGTCCTTCGGAATGTCTGCTTGGAACCCAAGACCACGGCCTGCTTTTCACCTTTGGTATAGGCCTGTAGTTCTCAAACACTGGTGTCTATAAGAACAACCCAAAATGCGTGTCCCTTTTCCCAACCCCCTAGAAATTTTGATTCCCTAGGCCAGTGGGGCCCTGGAATCTGCATTTCCTTCAGTGAATACCAGACTTTGAGAAACACTGGCCTAGTTGATGTTGTCCTAACTAGGAAATAGTGCACCTGAAAAATCCTTTCACCTCCGTGGGCCCTGTTTCTTCATTTTAAAGCTTCATTTTCACAACTAAGAGGGCAGTACTCATTCATCATGAGTACTGGTTTATCAGGAGGCTGGTTGCTCTGAATTGGAAATGGCAGACAGGAAAAACACCCCTCTGACTTAAAGCACCCATTTAAGGTCCTGTGATGCTGTCTCCTGCCTCTCAGTGATCCCGAGCTCACCACAGACTCTTGGCCAGTTAACAGTGTATCCAACAGGCGCCTCTGAGCCTGTCCTGAGATGAAGACCTGTCCCGCATGTGTGTGTGTTTTGCTGTGACAGAGCGATGGTGGCCGCTCAGGATGCGGTGTCTCTGCATTTGCTGCGTGGCTTTCCTGGCGCTCGGAGTTGTGGCTGCTGCGCTCGGCCTTGTGATCACCTTTGGGATTCCTGTAAAACCTGCAAGTATGCATCTCCTTCAGGTGACGGATCTGTTGATAATTCACTCAACAAACAAGAGTGTAATTATCCCCTATACATTTCCAAAATGGGCGAGTATCCTGATGTGAATGATAAGGGTGAGCCTACTGATAATGGGTGCTTGGTGCATGGCATATGGCACCATTACTCTGGACACTTTACCCATCTCATCTTTATTCTTTTAAATTTTGTTTCTTTTTAATTTGATTTTCATTCTTTTCAACGGTCTTGCTAGGGTGGTTGCTGTTATTACCATTATGCATAGACCAGGCAAGCAGCCTTTGCTCACTTGTGTCTATCGAGTATCTCTTATTCTCAACAAATTTGCTATGTGCCACTTAAATTAAAAAAAAAAAAAAAGTGAGCAGAGACTCAGAGATTAGTTGACTTACCAAAATCCCATAGCTAGTAAATCAACACGCCAGGGCTCTGCTCTAGTTCTGCCCTGCTCTGAAGCTTACACAGGACATGGTTTCTCCCTTCAAGGAGACTCTGCTGGAGTTGGGGGACTAGTAAAACAGTAGTGAAGAATATACAGGAGCATAAATTCAGTAGGGCAGTGTGTTCACACTGTTAGTAATTCAAGAGAAATCAGCCACAAGGCCAAGCACATCATGGATTAAGAATACAAATTGTGGGGGCCTCCCTGGTGGCATAATGGGTTAAGCAACGCACTATGAGGCAGACCACAGCCACTGCAGCACGAGTTCAATCCCTGCCTCCGGCCAGGGAAGGGACGGACCCACATGGTGCAGCAGACCTCTCCTGCCTCACCTGCTGCTCCCCTCGGCAGTGTGTTTCAGTTAATCTGCCTGTTCTGTTCCCCACTCTCTGGTGAATCCTCTCACCCCCTACACCTCTGGACTATACCCCAGTGCTTGTATGCTGAAATAAATAAATCTTTAAAAAAAACAGACATTTAAAAAAAAGAATACAAGATACAACGTTCACCTTTACTGAGTCCTCCCCACTACTAATGAGTACCTGAAATAGTTCCATCCTTTGACCATTTACCATTCCACACACCAGAAATTTTCTGGAGATATATTATTTTAGGTGTAAATATGTTTGAGTTATGTATTACTAATCTGCTATTTACATCTTAACGTCCATCAAATTATTAAAGTATTAAACATTTTAAAGTACCGTTCCATTATATTTTGAACAACTCCCACTCACTTTTTTTTTTTTTAAAGATTTATTTATTTATGCATATAAGTACTGGGGTACAGGCCAGAGTTGTGGGGGGTGAGAGGATTCACCACAGACAGAGCAGGGATCAGAACAGGCAGATCAACAGAAGTACACTGCTGAGGAGAGCAGCGGGCACAGCAGGAGAGGTCTGCCGCGCCATGTGGGTCCCCTCCCTGGCTGGCAGCAGGGATCGAACCCATGCTGCAGCGGCTGCCGTTTGTTTCATAGTGCATTGCTTAACCCACTGCGCCACCAGGGAGGCCCTCCCACTCACTTTTGAGTGGGTAGATTCATTACATTGAAACAATGATCTCAGTTTAATTCAGTGTCATTGTGAACTTAGTGTAGCAAGTTATCTTTGTTCCCATTTTTAGCTAAGAAAACAATGGGTCATATAGAAACAAATGGAGCTGACACCAGAGTCCAGGCAGCATGATTTCCCCCATCACTTTCTATTCCTTTTCAGGAAGGCATGATTTGCCCAAATGCCGGTGGTATTGCAAGAAATGCAAGTTGCCTGGGCCTGGATTTTTGGACATTGGTGGGGGGGGAAAGGGGCAGGCAAAAAAAGGAGAAGAATTATAGAGAAAGAATAATGGAAAGTGGAATGGAGGAAGCAGATTATTATAAGAGGGTTATTATAATATTAAAACTTGATTGATGTTCCTGGCCATGGATATTATGGCAATATCCAGTAACTGTTTTATAAACCTTCCAGATTTACTGTATCGACCCTGTAAAACAGCTTCACATCACCTGGGCTTCTTGTGTGATGACCTCACCACTTGTTTGCCACCCTCCCTGCTTTGTAATGGCAAGTCAGACTGCAGTCATGGTGAAGATGAGTCTGCTACCTACTGTGGTGAGGTGGACAAATAATCAAAATTAGAGACTAGTTAAGCAGCAACTAATAATTAAAATGAATCATCATTAAAAGATTATTGTACATGAATGTTTTGTTGAAAATAATGTCGCTGTCCAATATAGGCCAAATGCCCAGCAGTCTTCCACAAAACTTGATATTCAAGTGTCCCAACCATAAGACTTGGACCTACACGGATAAAGTGTGTGATACCAGAAATGACTGTGGCGACTGTTCAGATGAATCAGGTAAAAATGGAAATGTGTAACTAATGTTTCAATAGTTTCTTAGAATGGCTACCCTTTATTTCAGGGACATAAATTAACTCATACTTAGAAACCTTCTCAAAGATATTTACATCCATGACTGAACTATCCTATCACTTCCAGTAATTTGCATATTTAAAGTAGGCAAATTCTTAAGAAGCAAATGAAATCAGATATGCAAAGATTAACAAAGGGAATAATCTTGAGGGGCAGTTCTTGTCTGGTATCAAATTTCTTCTGGATTTCTTTGAAATGTTAGTAAAGGTCAAAGGGCAGTTGAATGCTTTGACTCTAAAGATTCTTTTTATTTCATGGATGGTATTTCCTTGTCTCACCTTCCCGGCTCTACACTGCCTCCCAATCTACTACTCTCTGGTGGTTTAACACACACAGTACCCTGATTATAATCTGGCAAGACTGGATTATCCTACAGCCATGGCAGCACATCATTCCAATACCTCCTGGCCTCAATCAGTATGTAAAAGACTTATCAGTAGGAGGGAACACTAACTAGATCTCACTAGATCATTTCCTGCCCTTTCCTGTGGTGTTGATGGAGGAGAGACATAGAACTTCCTAGGAGTTACATGTCACCTGCCACTATGTTGACAATAAAAGGCTAAAAATATACAGACCCTTCATTCTTTTTAGCTGTCAGTTAGCAAGCACTGGTTCTCTTCCCTGCTTACTGAACATGCAAAACATATAGACCCTTCCTTCCTTGTTTAGGTAATGCATCACTGTGCTTATTTTTTGGCTGGACAGTGGTATTACACTGCTTGGATTTTCAAAGTGCAAATTATTTCACCCAAACAAGCAGAATCTTTAATAAACATCTGTAATTTTCTCCTTGGACAGTTTTGCTAATATTAAGATCTGAAGGATTATTTCTTTTCTACTAGCATCATTCCCAGTTCACCTTGACATTTTAACAGTTACAGTTTTACAAATAAATGACTCTGTCTAGTTTTACAGTGCCAAGAGTGTTCAGGCTGGAGATGTGATACTGTTTTCTTTGCCGACTGTGCCTGCATTCCCAAAACACGCTGCAAAAATGGTATTCAAGACTGTGCTGATTGGAGTGATGAAAATTTATGTGAATAGAAGACTTTTCTCAACTTTTTGTTTTGGAAAAGCTGAAAGTGGTTATTATTTCTCTTAAAACTTCTCTCCCTGTAAAATAATATTGGGGTGGTAGGCAGCTACTAAAGCATGGAATCCAGTATTATGTAATAGAGAAAAACACTATTAGAAATCAGACCCAGACTTTACTTTGTTCATTTTAAAACTTGTATCAGATCTTAGAATATAGCTCTGCCCTGTGTACAAGTATACTCTAGTTCAATTATTTCAATAAAGGATATTAATCCTGAGTCCTTAGATCAAAATCACTGTCTCTTCATTAGTGTAGTTATGGTTCAGTTCCACTGAAAGCTAGTTTGGTCCAGGACCAAAGTGGACAATAGCTAACATGTAGTAACAACTACCCAAAAATCAACTAGACCAAAAGCACCCATCTGCCCTTTTTTCGTTGCCAGGATCTGGAATTCTTTCTAGTAGGTACTGAACTCAAGAGTAGGCTTGGGTTTTGAATCTCTCTCCTACCAGTCTAAGGGATTATGTGACCTGAGACAAGTTATTTTACCTCTTGGAGATTGTTCCTATTTTGTATAATGTGGTTCCCCAGACCTCCTTAGCCCAGTTTGGGTGATCAATCAATGAGATGATGTAATATGTGGTACAGGAGTTGTGAATAATTAGTAAAGAATAGTGAAGAACATGGAAGATTGTTATAGCTCAAATACATGCATCCAGCTCTGGGGGGATTATACTTCCCAATCCTCATGGCCATCAGACTTTAATTACATGACTTGTCCTGGCTGATGAAATACTATCATTAACCATCATTATGACTTTCCAACATAAGTTTTTAAAAGCCAACTGGTTGTTTGCCTTCTCTGTTCCTGTCCTGATGCTGGCCACGTTTCAATTAAAGGTTGCTCTTGGAACAAAATGGAGCCCAGTCACAGACCAACCTCAAACATCAAGTGTGTCAAACCTTTTAGCAACTGAATTTTTCTGGTCATTTGTTATTGTAACTTAACTGCCTAACCCCATATGAAAGGTGTTAAAAGAAAAATATTCAGTCCCCAAAACACCAAATAATTCAATGGACCAAACGATTAACATTTTTAGGGGAGAAAAACTCTGAATACAGATGTAGCAGGACTAACCTTAGCCAGCATCTGCTGCAAGCAAATTGCTCAAGATTAATGGAGCCTCCAAACTTGCTACCTCTCCAGTTTTCCTATATGGCTCACTGGAAATTGGATATTTAGTGGCATTCTCCACATGTTCCTGTCAACCCATCACTATTATTCCAATCTCTTGGAGTTAATAAAATCTCTTAATTGTGCTATGAAACACACTTGTGGAGCCAGAGCATCAGCATCACCATGACCTGGGAATCTTCAGGGCCACCCCAGACCTCTTTAGCCCAGTTTTACCATTCTACTTGCTCTGGTCAACTACGTACAAGTGACATTTGTGGCTAAGAGCTTCAAGAGCCTATTAACTCACCCCCTTCTCACTCTGTGAGGAAGCTCAGTGTTCCAGATAGACTGTCCTAAATCTGAAACCTGGATTGAATGGATTAAGTTCAGCTTTAACCCTCAATAATCTGGAAACGTACAGATTTTATAAACTTGCAAACAAGGACTTTGGAGTCCTTGTTACTGTGGCAGTGTACTTAAACAGGACTGATATCCTTGGTAGAAAATACAATGTTAAAATGTACAAAATTTTACTTTTTGGCAGTTAAGTAGTAACTTTTTGATATGGCTCTCTAGTACGTTCAAATGGTCTTGCAAACTGGCATGAAAATCTAATTGTCATTTGTTAAGTTTTTGTAAAGCTGCTTTAACATGAATGGTAATAGTTTTTCAAAAGTTGTCATGTATCAAGGAAACTTTTTTAAGTAACTGAACTATTCAATATCCAGATTATGGTGGCAGTATAGGTGTTACAGTTCTTAAAACTTAATACTTATCAAATTTAAACAAAAATTTGAAGAGTTACCTCATTCACTTGTTTTTAAGGAACTGGCAAGGTGATGTTCTTATTTCAAACATTACTTTTTTCCTGGTCTCTCAGAGACAATCCTCCATTGGACAAGTTAGATTAACTCACTTCTTTAAAGATTTATTTATGCATACAAGAACTGGGGTACAGGTCAGAGGTGTGGAGGGTAAGAGGATTTACCAGAGTTGGAGAACAGAACAGGCAGATTGACTGAAATACACTGCTGACGGGAGCAGTGCCTTCAGACAGCTTCATGGTGCTGCGACTTAACCCCCTGCGCCACCAGGGAGGACCAACTCACTTTTTTAAAGTAACCTTGGATTACATCTACAGAGCGGAACTAAGTCTCTACCTTCAAAGACAGAGGATCCAATGAGAGAAAATTAAGTGTAACAATATATGTATGGCACTCACAATATAGACAACGTTAAGAGAAATACCCTGTGATTAGGATTACCCTATTCTCATTTACAATTACACCTATTATATAAACATTGGAAACGTTGAGGACTTCTGGCGAAAAAAAGATTCACCACCTGTAACATACTGTCATTTAAAATCTTTAATCAAATTCCATCAAAGATCAGTCATATTACATGCCATGATTAGCTTTCTATAACAACTTTGCTTTCTGTGTACAAATCAGTGTCAATGAAATAAAAAATAAAGCTGTATACTAGGCAAAGGATTTTATTAACCTGTTTCAAACATTATTCCCAGGCTTCTTCAGCTTAATTAGCTGCAAAGAATAAATTGTGTATAAGCAAAAACTGAAAAGAGCTGCAGTGTCCAAGGGGCTCAAGCTTAAAAATATTAGTGATCTAGATTTTATCAGATCCATGAACAAAATTTTAAAAAGCAGTCATAATATAAAATAGCAGCTCCCAGTAACTTCTTCAAGTTTTATCTTCTTCAGAAGTTGACTCAATTCAGTTTGCTTCATTTTTGGAAGCCTCATCAAAATTTTCCACAAGATCTAAAAAATTAAAATGGCAGAAATTCAGAAAAGTCAAATCTAATAATTATAAGATCATTGAAGAGATAGAAAACACTTTCAACATAAGCTTACAGTTATTCAGGTTATAAATGTAAGCTCTAGTGTTTATTTCCAATGAGACCACCAATCATTTGACATATTTTTAAGTGTCCATTCTGGCATATAATTAAAATAAGGAAAAGAGGGAATGTCATTACATTTGCCAGTGACACAGCACTGCAGAAACAAAGGCATGTACTCTTCCCATTCCTGTTTCACTGCAATAATTAAAAGGGAGCAATTTAATGCATTAGTCAGTGGGGAGCCAGGACCAAAGAATACCATGACACTTAATTCTGAAGCTCTCCCAGATTCCTAAGGCTATTTATCTATGCAAATATAATACTTATGATTCCAGTGATTTACTAGTTTGTTTTACAATTGATAGAATGCCTCATGACCCCTAAACTATCTTTCTAATGATTTCAGAAAGGTTATATCCCAAGATAACTAAACAATTTTCTCTGTGACTTATCTCAAAACACAGGAAACAAGGATCACTGTCATCTATTAGTAGTTAGAGCTTTAGGTCACAATATACACCTGTACTTAAAGTTTGGAATCCCAAACAAAAAAGAAAATCCCAAGTATACAAACAACCAATTAAATAGCCCTGCTTTATTTTCTTCATTCTAAATTAGGTTCATGTCTCCCTTTCTCCACATCCTACCACAAAGTAGTCTTTCCTACAGCATAAAAACTCTCCACTGTCTCCTGCTAAGGTTCGCTAGAGTTTGACCACAGTGAAGGTTCCTACCTGGAACTTCATCATCATCATCCTCTCCAGTGGCAAGAGGTGCTTTTCCATCCACAGCTGCAAAAGGAAAGTGTCAATGTTACTAATGCATTTGTCCAAGTCTTCAACAGGGTAGCCAGAAGAACAGATTAAGTTTAAATACTGTTATAATTTATATTCACCATGACAACAGCGACATGTTCTCTAGACTACATCCAGACTCTGATGTCTACAAAGTACACAGAAATACTATCAATAGTAACGCTCAAGAAAGCAAGTTTCTTTTAAATCTCTGGTCTACCATAGGTCCTGAGTTAATATAGTAGGGAGTCCCAAGAGTAAAGGAAACTCCACACATCCAGTTATATCATGATTTATTTTGGGAGGCAAAATGGGTATTTCTCCAAAAATATTTGAGAAAATTGTTTTCCCACACATTCTGTTGCACAACAGAGATGTTCAATAAACTGTTAAATGAAAATGTAAAATGATCTAAAATAACCTTTGGTAAGCATCCACTTTCCTTCTATACACAAAAAAGTGAGCTACACTTGAAAGCTGAGACCTCAGGTTTTCAGTAGGATCTGTTCAAAAGCCTATTTCAGCTAACAGTTTAAGAGCATCAGTATAAGCAGCAATATCCCGATGTAGTTATTCAACTATATAGTTTTCTGCCCTGAACAATATCCTAATCACACTATTTTAAAAAACCCTCTAAATTAAGGGGAAAAAAATAGTGGCAAGTTAATAACAGTTGTATAATTTATATTTTCAATCAATTCTAAACTGCCCCTATCAAAAAAGGTCTAAATTAATATATCCCTTATTTCCAGCTAATAAACATAAAATTTTAAGTCTCCGACCCAACGCAACAAAGTTAGTAGTAAACAAACATTCCACTGAATCACATACAGCAATCACAATATGCTAAATTACAGAACACACTGAGGATACTTGCTTAAAATGTTTGAAAACGGATCCTGTTTCAGGGAAATTTCATTTTCAAACTTATATATCTAAAATAAATGTACATTATTTCTAAATTCATGAACTACTAGTAAAGACATTCATATCTACTTTGTGCCCTGAGTTGTTAGAAGTCTGTTATTGTTAGTCCTCAGCAAAAACTAGGAAACTCACATTGTTTGGGCAGAGCTTCAGCCAGTCTCCTTAAGCTAGTCAGACTGTCTGCACCAAGCTGGTTTAAGATGCTGGGTAGCATTTCTGTCAGCTGCTTTGTTTCAGCATGACCTGTAATGGTGAAAGTGTTTGCTGCCAGAGATGCCTGAACTTTAGGGTTGTTAAAGTGGATCACTGTTCCTTGGTTTGTGAACATGTTCACCTATAAAGGGGGGGGAAAAAAAATCTAAATTAGCAACACCCATCAAAATTCCTTTCAAATCAAACACTTTACTAAGCAAAAACTGAAGTTTTGGCAAACTAATCTAGTATTTCACTGAAGAACAGGTGAGAGTCTGCCTAGAATGTGCAATTCAGTCTCTCTTTTAGGCTTAACAATCTTTCTAATATTAATACAGTAGAAATGTATTTTAGAGAGAAAATTCTCTGTTGAAAGTAGTCAAAAAACTTTTAATGCCCTAATTTTTTTTCAGAGAAATCATGTTTTATAAATACAGTATTTGACACTTACTTCTTCAATACCAGAGATATTGTTTACCCCTAACTTCTTTAAGGAGAACTGAAGTTTTTTATCATCTGCTGTAGCTGTTCTGTGAACCACCTTCTTCTTTCTGCGAGCAGTACCCTGAAGTGAAAAAGGAAGAAAACATGTATATATCTTGTTAACGGAAGACTTTTTCAAATGGAAAGTTTCTAATTCAATTCTGCTTACCTGAAAATGTATTTAAAAACAAAACAACAAAAAACAACCTATCATAATCATAAATGAATGCAGTGAATAGAGAGGAAAAAGGCACTTAAATCAAGAGGGAAAATATCTACAAATCCTTAATAATTTCTAGTTTTGTCAGACATAAAGGAATGAATGACCTTTCAAAATCCTACTTTCAAACTAAAGCATTTAGAAATCTCATGTGCAGAACTATTAACCTTTTGTTTCCACAGTAGAAAAAAATCAGCATCCATTAATATTCACGGGCAAGACAGTACATGACACAATCAAATGAGTCTAAAAATAAATAGCTATAGCACCCAAGAGTAAATATCAAGTTCTATAAGGTCCCCACATGATCTGTTCCACCCCTACTATGCTGCTCTTGACTCTATCTCCTATGATACACATGCATACCCATTTTCAACCAAACCTCCCTGTTATTCCTCAGATAGACCAAACAGGAGAGCCTCTGTACATAATGTTTCTCTTTTCCCCTAGCATCTTCAAGGCTTACCCCCCTCACTTAAGACAACTGTTTTTCTGTCACCATATCCAAGTTGTCTCTTCCAACCACTCAATGCGAAGTAGCAATCCCCCTGCTCATCACTTTCTACCAACCCATATTTATTTTTCTTTATAATACTTACTACAATAAAAGATAAATGTATTGTCTGTCTCCCCTCATTAATAAGTATATAAGTTCCTTGAGGTCTTCCACTGGCTAAACCCAGTATTAAGAACAGTATTAAGTGCCCCACTGAAGGCACTCAACAATCTGATGAATGAATCAATACTGACTTCAGGAAAACTTACAAACACCAAGCCTCTAATCTCCCCCTTCTCAAATATATCCTATGGCAAATGTGACTACTCATTGCTTAAAACTCTTCAATAACACAATCTTAAGTTCTTTCTCATATAGACTAAACCCATTATATGATAGAGTTCCTTCAAGGAAATACTACCTACCACCTACCTACTTCACTCTCTCTCAACCTCCTCACCAATTCCTATTAATCCTTTAAAATCCTATTCAAGTCATTACCACTTCTGTGCTTTCCCGAAACTCTGCAATTACCACTCCCAAAATCAAATTGTTCCCATCTCTGTATTTTGAAAATGCTTCTATTGCAGCACTTTGCAAAACACCCTCCCCCTCCTCCCAGCCTTAAAGTCCTTCCAGAGACATTAAACTTCAATTTTACATTCTTAGAATCCAGCATAGTAAAGACTTAAACTATAGTTTAAGTGAAGAAAATTATCAATAGCTACAAATTATGCTGGTTAGGAAACCTCAAAAAAGTTTTAAGAATAAATCTCACCTTTAAGTAGTCATGTACATACCAAGTTTCTAGAGAACCACTCTAAAAGACATCCTAGAAAACTGATTTTTAAAACAAAACTAGCATGTTTTCTATAGGTTGTGTTCACTTAACAAATGTAGAATTCAATTTTTAGTAATGCTCTATCTGATCAGATGCAGACAGAAATGGCTTCTAACATTTATCTAAAATCACCCAAAACAGCAAGCAGCTGGTACAGGAGAGGTCTGCTGCTGTGTCATGTGGGTCCCCTCCCTGGCCAAGGATTGAACTTGCACTGCAGTGGCTGCAGAAGCCCTAAAGTACAGTGTTCAACCCCTTGAGCCACCAGGGAGGCCCCAACATGGTACTTTTAAAAATCAATATTCACATTGATTTAAGTTATTTAAAAATATTTGGCAAGAAAAATAAAGTCACCCAGTACCTGAAGATTTCTGTAAGGCAAAACTAACTCATCTAAATTTCACATTGTTTTTTTTTAGAAGGTAAAAAAATGTTTCCCAAATTACAATGACAGCAGCAACATTTCCTGTACTAACTTTCATCTTTCCTTTACCTTTGAATGCCATTTCTCCCAGGTCAAATGGATAACAAGAGCAATAACAAAAAGATGGCACACAACTACATTATTCAAATTATTCCTTCTGAAACCTGTACTGAAAGGAATAGGGGTTTGAATCACCAATATGAAAGCATCTGAACACTGATCCACAAAGAAATTTGACAAGTTTTTCTGGGACATTAAGGCCACACCTAGCTTTTAACAATTACAAACACCAACTGTTGTTAATGGGTAAGTACAGATCTCAAAGACTAGTAGTTTGAATGGATTCAAAAAAGGATCAGAATACATTCACTGTTGACAAAGTTCAGTATTTTAAAAGACATACTTATTAGTGCTACTTTAGGATATTTTATAGTAGACTATTTGAATGCTAATGCTTATAGCTGGAAAAAAAAGATAATAAACTTGTACTATAGAAGATTTACAAGTTTTACCAAGTAAAGACATGCTTTGTTCCAACAAACTACACACCTTGTTAAAGGGCAGGAATGTGCTAACACAATACAAAATACAATTAGATAGTCTAGGTCTAGAATGGGTTTCAAATTTAGGTATATTAGAAAAGAATCTAAATATTCACAAAGCCCAAAAGAGTTCCCCTGAAGGGGAGTCACTAGGTAAAAACAAACAAAAATATATCATTCAAAAATCTACCAATCACTCATTCCCTAATTTTAACATAGGAAGTCAAAGTGAAAAGATAGGGGTTTAGGTACTATTTTCAAATTCATAGTCTACTGCTCTTAAATTCCAAAATGTATCTGGTGAAAGATATTTTCCAATATCTTAGAAAATATACATCTTCTCTGGATTGCATTTAGCTAAGAAAACATTACAGAGAGGTCTTAATTTACAAGAAACACAAACATCTAACTATTAAGTACAAGCATTATTGAGAATCTTAAACCAGTTGAAAACATACAGCCACAATGGTCTTACTGAAATGACACTTTTCTTACGAATTAACAACACTGTAACAATGAAAACATATTCACATAAAAGCTCTGTACCTAGTTCAAGTGCTGATTCACTTTTCTTCCTTTTAACATACAACTTGTAGATGGCATTGGTTTACTCTATTGTGTCTCTAATTTAGCCCCCAACTTCCCCTTCCCTTGCCTTGTGTGGCCAACTCTGAAATTCTCTCTTTAGACAAAGTGACAAGTCAAGGATACCAGAAATGGAAAAAAAAAAAAAAAAAAACCTTGAAAATTTCAAAGAAAAATCATTACTTACTTTCCCACCAATGCGCACTTGTGCCTGCAGTTTAGCGAGTTTCTCCTGGTTCATGATAGTTTCTTTCATCTAGAAAAACAGGAAACCCTCAGCGAGAAAAGGTCTCTCTCACTCTAGCATTCCACGCTTGTTAGTTCCCCCAAGACACCACCAGAAAAAATGTCTTACACAGGCCGAGGCCTGGATCCCAATCCACCCCGTAAACCACCCAATTTCAGTTTCAAGGGAGGCCAAAAAGGACCCCAGGGCCAGCTCCCCCTCCCCTCCATCAGGCCCGGATAAGGGCCCTAACCCACGCCTAAGTCAGCACCCCCACCCCCGGCCCCGGCCTGGCCGCGGCCTAGCCAGGGCCTGCCCGGCCCGGCCACTCTCCGCAAGCCTCGCGGTACCTGAGGCTCCTGTCCTCGGGTTCCGCCGCGAGGTGGAGGAAGAGACGGCGTCGCCTCGCCCCCAGGGCAGCCGCCCCTGGCTCGACCTCGCCCCCGAGAGTCAGCCTGAGTGGGTGCGCCTGTCCGTCGCATCGCCTTCCTTTCCTCAGCCCTGTCCCTCCCTGTCTCGCTCCTTCCGGGCACTTCCCGCCCCCGTTCCCGTCCTCCTCCCACGCCGGCGTCCAGAGACTTTCTGTACCTTGTTGGAGCGTAAAAGGGGCCGCGCGGGGGACTAGGGTTGGCGCTCAGGGGGTCTCGGGCGGACCAGCTGAAATTAGGCGCACACACGCGGGGACGCAAGATGGCAGCTAGAGGGAGACCGGAAGTGGTGAACGCCACTTCCGCCCCCAAACAGGAAATTAATTTCGCCGCGCGTGTGGGGCCTCCTTGCGCATGCGCGGCCTCTCGCCGCGGTGTTTGTGACGGCTGCGGTAGGCTGTGCAGTTTTCCTGAGCGGCGGAGTAAAAACCTCACGGGAGGCTGGGCTGGAATCACCACGAGTGGCCCCGAGAAAGGCTATAGAGGAGTCAGAGAGCATGTTTCTGTACAGTTAGAATTGAGTAAGTCGGCCTTTTCTCCATGGGACCCGAAGTTCATTACCCTCGGAAAGAAGGGCCTGCGTTAGCTTAAAGGTTTGGAGGGGCCAGCATGTGCTCACCTCTTTATCCGCTCTCTAGGCACCGGAAGGTGTAAGTTGAAGCAGTCCTCTGAATGTTTTAGAATTTCCCTTTCAGCCTGAATTAGACATCTTATCAAAAGCAATGAAGCTAAAGTTGCTTTCCGAGGTAGATTGCAGGACCGGGGTATAGAATCTGGGGAGCTTGTTAGGGAAGCATTCCCGAACACTACCCTTTAAAAGCGATTAAGTCGGTGTAGGGAGGGAACCACACAGCCTGCGTTTTATCAATTGTAGCAGATGGCTAATCACCTTAGACCGTGCGCGCGATCATATTCTCATTCTTTACAAGGTTGACTCTTATAGTTGGTGTGGACATTGAAATTAGCAATTCATAAGTGAAAACACTTTTTTAATTGAGTAATCACAGGAGAATTTGTGCACGATGTGTCTTGGAAAAGGTAAATTTTTGGTTTAGACGGTCAGTTCTTAGCACAAGCTTTAAGACAGTCTTACACACACACACAAATATTTAAATGGCATTTAAATCAAAATGCTATCTGATTATCCTATTTGAGAATACTTTCCATGTCAAAAAGTGAGTCTGAAATTTTGCCTGGAGAAAATGTAGCTTATATAGCAAGAGAATGTATAGGTGCAGATTTCTCTCCAATTAAAAGTACTTTTGAAAACTTTTCACTTGTAAATTCGTTATAACTGGGATGTTTCTAAGAAAATAACTGAGGAGAATAGCTGCATTTCTTTTTCAGATAACTGCAACAGTTGCTATTTTCTTTAAAAAACAAAGTTGCTTCAATTTTTAGATGAGTTCAGTTTAGTACAGAAAAGGGGTATTTTAGAGTATACTGATAGGCATTGTGGGTAAGTCTACTAACAATAAAGGGTAAAATGATTGTGCGGATACTCTAGTGCAGTAGAAAGATTACAAAATATGTAGAAATACACCTTATTTTTTTTTTGGAAATGTGTCTTTATTCAGGAACAAGTTTTCCCCTTCTCATACTGGAGCTCTTGAAACATCCTAGTCATGTGAATTTTACTGAGTAGTCATGTGAAACACAAGATTCTAGTAGGTAACCTGTCGCCTGATTCACCTTTTATACAGCTGTTTTCAAGAAATGTTCGATATTATTTTTTTCTTCTGCTTCCAACTTTTCTCTCGTTCTTTCGTAATTTTGACGACTTGAATCACAAAATATTCCATAACAGTAAAAAGAAAAATTCCATTTTTGACTCCCTCAGCTGCTTCTGTGAGTGGGTCAGGACGTTCAGACTCTGCTAATGTTTACATACCAGTTTAGAAATATTTTCTCCCAGCCTCCCCTCAAAAAGTAGTTACTAAGTTGCTTTCTTAGCTGGGGATGGCAAAGAGTATCTCACATGCTATGGTTTCCTAGGTCCTCCCATTTTCTATGACAAATATAGACTATCTGAGCCCACACTTTACTGCTGAATTTGAACAAGTCTGAAAATCATTTACTTAGTGCTCAACACAGCCTCTGCCAATAGAATAGGCAAGGAAGAGGAAACCTGTTTGCCCTTCTTGGCATATACTTTATGTCCTAATCAAAGTCCATGAATAGTTTTCACCTCTCAGTGCTCAGCAAGTCTAAATATTTACTTTATATGTTTGTTGAAAGCCACATTCTCATCTACAAAGGGGTATTGAAAATCACTGAGGATAAGTGGTTCCAATCTGGCCATTTAATAATAGCCACATGTACTCTTATTGTTTAAGTCCCTAAACCTTGAACTACTCTAATACCCCTATCTATGTTGTTTATAGCTATACCTCATTTAGTTCTTAGGAAGACCTCTGATATCCTCAACCCCATTAAATTATATCTATCGTAGTTCTTCTAAGTTGTGCTGAGAGATGAATAATTTCATTGAGTAAATGGAGAATTGAACTAGGACTCAACAATTTTCCACTAAGTTAATATTTATTGAGTGTTGGCTCTTTGTTGTATTCTCACAGAGAACCTTATGTGGTATTTCCCATGTTATTGGTAAGGGAACTGAGACTAAGAGTTAAAAGTGTGAAAATAAGCACAAACAACCTCACCTCCCATCCACCAAATCTACCCACTTATATATGTATATGAACCTATAAATACTGTCTTCACTCCTGTTAACACATGGAAGAAATGATCCTTTGGGACCTTATTTCTTCTGGTATTATTTCCCTTCTATAGCTCTGTTTTTCCCTTTCAACTAAATCATTCTACTAGTACACTAATAGGACTTAGAATCAGGTATCTTAAAAAAGAAAAAAACCAGTTCAGTCCTCATTTAACGTCTTCCATGATTTCTTAGGAACTACAATTTTAAGCAAAATGACATAATGAAAGCAGGTCTTCAAAGAATGTTTTGTTTAATTCATTTCTTTATAATACTGAGAAAAAGCCATCTCACTTATGTTGAACAAACCTGCTGTATCTTCATCATGCTTACCAGCTAACACACAAACTGTAGACTTCTTCTAAATTTCACTTACGTGTACCTAATTGGCAGAAATCTTCTAAATTTCACTTACGTGTACCTAATTGGCAGAAATCACTAACCTTCAGAACCTTAACTGCAAGGATATCTGGAAGACGTAATTTAACTTTTCAAGATTTATAGTATAAGAAAGCAAGCTTGAGAAAAGTTTGAATGGATACCATTTACCTTATCCACTCAAATGACTAGTATGCATCTATTTTTTTAGAATCTTTCATGTATTTTAATTACATAGAGATATATACATAGAAATCTTTCTGAAGATCTTGTGTATTCTTTATTAATTGAATTCCCAGATATAGCTACATATTTTTTCTCTTCCCTATTTTAGATATTGAAAACAACTTATGTTGCATTTGTCTATAGTACCCTGTTGAACTGTAATACTTTAATTTTTGACCCTCAAGATGATCTAAGTATTTATAGAAATAAAAAGGACAGAAAAACATGTTAAAATATTCCACAGGATGCAATTGATAAATTCAGGTTACAGAAAATGAAAGAACAATTTGTTTTTTCAACAAATAAATTCAAGAACAAACAAAAAAAAGAACAGAAAACCTAAGAAACATATTTAAAAAAAAGGGAAAAGGTAACTGTAGTGTTTAGGAAGGAAATGATTATCATAGACATAAGGATAGTAGATATTCTTAGGAAGAACTAGGAGTTGTAATTGGGAGGGACAGATAGGGTGAGGAAGGTCTTTTGATATATGTAGTGGTTTTCTATATTTACTGCACTTATATTTTTTCAAGTATACAACAATGTATAGACTCCAAAGATACATTAACATTTTAGGTCATAAATGGTGTGGTATAATAGGAAATATATATTTGGTCTTTGTCCCAGGTTTCTGGGCCACAGATCTAACACCTTGGAGTGACTAGATTGTGTTTTATGGGCTAATGAAGACCCCTAGATAGCTTCAGGATGTGGCAGTTGACGACAAAAAAAGCCCACAGATTAGAGGAGTCCCAAACCTCTAGGGTGGGAGTAGGCCGAGAGGTCATGTTCTATCACCAATAGCCAATAATTCAATCAACCATGCCTATAATCCCTAAACAGGGTTTGGAGAGCTTCCAGGTTAGTGAATACATTAAGTTGCTGGGAAGATATACAGCCAAAAAGGGCTTGGAAACCCTGCAACCCCTTTCCCCCATACTTTTCTCTGTGCATCTTTTACTTTTGGCCATTCTGATGTTTTATCCTTTATAAAAATTGGAAAACATGTATTTTCCTGAATTCCGTGAACCAGTCTAGCATATTACCAAACCTAAGGGAGGAGGTCTTGAGAATCTCTGACTTAGAACCAATCAATGGGATATAAGAATGACCCTGAATTTGTGACTGGTCACTGAAGTCCCTTTGTGGGACTGAGCCCCTTTAATGTATGGGATCTAATGCCAACCCCAGGGAGATAGTTTCATCATACAGTTAAACTATGATACCCAATTAGTGTGTGGCGAATATAGCTATTTTTTGGTTTAGAAAGAAAAAAACTCAATTGGGTACCTTTGCAGGGGAGGAGAATGGGAATGAAGATCAGGAAAGAAAAATTAATGAAGGCCTTTCATAGACTGAAGATGACAATGTAGTAATAATGGTATATTTATATATAGTTTTTACATTAGACATTGCTCTTGGTGTTTTAAGTATATTAACTCATTGGATCCTATAAAGAGGTACTATGATTCCCATTTTATATGAAGGCACAGCGTGGTTAGTCTTAGTTCACAGTGCTGGGCCTGAAATATAACTAAGGCAATCTGTTCCATAATCTGTGTCCATCAGTATTATACTATGCTACTGACTACTAAAAAATGATTGTCTCAACTCCACCTGATACCCAGTAAAAATATATTCAGTGACTCATCTCTACCTAGATTATTAACAGACATCTTGAATATACCATATCTAAGCCAAAATAATATTCCCCTATGCTATTAAATCAACACTGATAGCCAATTCTTTCCTTTCTTCCTATAACCTCCCATGTCAAATCCATCAGCAAATATTACTGGTCCTACCTCCAAAATATATCCCAACTTTGACCTCTAACCACATTTACTGTTGCCACTCTAAGCCACTATCATCACTCACCTGAGCTACTGTCACAGCCTCCTAACTTGCCTCCTTCCCACTTTGCATCCTGCAGTTCATGCATTACAGTGTTTCTAAAAGCAAATGCTACCCTGTGCTCATAGCATTCCCAATGGCATCTGTAGCGGCAGGAAGGGTGGTACTGGGCAGGGTCGGGATAGTTCTTAGCAGATGGAGGTAAAGGAAGGAGTCTTGGAGCCCTCAGTGGCTTTTCATGCTTTTATTAGTAGAGGTGGCCAGGTACATGGCAGCCAGGGGTGCTGGGGGGCCAGGAGGCTGGCAGCCCTCCCAGCCCCCAGCGCATCTTACCCTCTCGGCTGCTTCTTCTCTCTCTCTCTCTCTCTGCTGCTGCTGCTCCTGCTTGTCAGTACTGTTAGTCCTGTTGGTTCTCATGACGCCACCCATTTAAGCCCGTGTCCAACGCAGGTGCGCCCACTTGCGCATGCCCACCCTGGATGCTCACAGCACCACAGGTGTCCATCATCACAGTGGTGGGAGGGTGGAAAGACCTGATAATTCTCTGACCCTACAGTGAGATAAGCAGAGATCTTCATTGTCTTTATCTGGTTTTTCTCATCTCATCTTTGGTGATCAATAAATGACCATACCTCAAGTTAATTACATCCCCTTTATGTCTGGGCCCAGATGGAACACATGTTAAGTGGAACATTCCTGAATGCTATCTACAGCCTTAAGTAAGGCTGCTCGCCAAACACATGCAGATGACCTGCAGACCCATAAGCATAAAAATTCTTGTTATGAGCCACTGGGTTTGAGGTAGTTTCATAGTGCTATCATGGCAATAGTTGGCAAACACAATGGCAGCAATTACTGTCTTAGGCTGTTCTGAAATATGGGTTATAAGAGATATTTTGTCTTCCTCCTCAATTCTGTGAAGAGCTCCTAATTTCCATGGGATTTTCTAAATGATTGGAGCAATAAAGGTGTCATTTAATCTTAATTATAAACCTCATTCAGCCACACCTGAGTTTGCTAATGAGATGATGTGGAAAACACCTAGGGAATGGGGCTGGTTACAGTGGACCTTACTGTGTGTTAAAGCGTAACAACTTAGTCCCACTCCCCAGGAGGGGAGGGGGGGCTGCAAATTGAGTTAACTCAACAATGACCTGTGATTTAATCAGTTATGCTTGTATAATAAAGCCTCAGTAAAAACCCACAGGGCTCAGAGAGTGTCTAGTTGATGAATGCAGGGACTAGCTTGGAGAGTAGGCAGCCCAGAGAAGGCACTAAAGCTCTGTGCTGCTTGATTCACAGATACTTCGCCTATGCATCTTTTCCATCTGGTTGACTTATTTTTATAATAAACCAATAATCTAGTAAGTGTGCTATTTTTCTGAGTTCTGTGAGTGCTCTGAGCAAATTAACCAAACCCAAAAAGGGGGTGTGGGAGCCTTTAATCGCTGGCCAGGATAGCAGAAGCACACTTACCTGCATGTGGTTAATATCTAAAGGGGGAGGTATTCTAATGAGACTGAGGCCTCGACCTGTGGGATCCGATGCTCTCTCCAGATAGGTAGTGTCAGAATTGAATCACATTTTAGGGTATCTATCAGAGTCTGCTGAGGCTTGATAAGTTGCTCTGCGGTTGTTAGAAAACACATTGGTGCTGTCTTTCCTGTTCCCTTTATTACCTCTCAAAAGACCTAAAACTGTTTTCTGAGCATAGATCAAAAACGTTTAACAAGTTAAAATTGTGTATACTCTGTGAAGAGTAAATATGTATTCAAGGTCTTCCCGGTAGCACAGAGGGTTAAAGTCTCAGCACTATGAAGCTATGCCAGCTACTCAGCACAGTTCGATCCCCAGTCAGGGAGGTGACCCACATGGCGCAGCAGATGTCTCCTGCCTTGTCCCTACTCCCACAGCAGTGTATTTCAGTCGATCTGCCTGTTCTGTTCCCCACTCTGTCCCTAGTGAATTCTCTCACTTCCCAACCCTCATTGCACCTCTGGCCTACACTCCAGCTCGTGTATGCGTAAATAAGTAAAGTCTTAAAAAATAAATGTATGCAATGAGGAATAATAATCAGAAGATACTATCTTTTGTGTAAGACAAAAGGGAAATGTGAATATGTATTCACAATTTTTGCAAGAAAGGTGCACATTGGAATAAGAAACCAGAAACTTAAAAAAATTACCTTTAAAATTTGCTGGAAACAAAGTGGAGAAGTGTAGGGATAGAGATGGAAGCAAGACTTCTCAGAATATACCGTTTCAATTAACTTGCAATTTTTTTATATTGTAAAATGAGATCAAAATGAAAAGAAAAAAGTAGACCCTACAGTTGAAAATAAAGGAGCCTAATCATGTATCTAAGTGTGAAACCTGTCATATAAAGTTACTACATATGATTTTTAAATATAATATACAGACTGTCCAATTTTAATGGTGTAGATTTATTTATTTTTAAATATTTTATTTATGCATACAAGAACTGGGGGAAAAGCCAGAGGTGTGGTGGGAGGAGAGAGTGGGATGCAGAACAGGCAGGTTGAAATACACTGCTGAGGGGAGCAGCGGGTGAGGCAGGAAAGGTCTGCTGCGCTGTATGGGTCCCCTCTCTGGCCAGGTATAGAACTCGTGCTTCAGTGGCTGTGGATGCTTCATAGTGCAGTGCTTAACCCCTTGTGCCACCAGGGAGGCCCAGTGGTGTAGATTTAAAGGGGGGAAAAACAACAACAAAAAAAAACAGGATAAAATGTAAACCTCAGTGGTCCTATTGTTAGTTGTAGTATTAATATTTCAATGTAGAAAACATTTTCTATATGTTATAGGATAAAGTCAATGAGTATATGTTTTTAAAGTTTACAGAAACAATTTTGGTTTAAAAGATATAATTTAACATTTAAAATTTTTATAGTCAGTGTTTTTTTTTCTTCTGCTTAACATATTTTCATTTATGCCATGAAGATATTCTTTTTTTTTTTTAAAGATTTTTTTATTTATTTATGCATACAAGAGCTGGGGTACAGACCAGAGTCCAGGGCGGTGAGAGGATTCACCAGAGACAGAGTGGGGAGCAGAACAGGCAGACTGACTGAAACACACTGCTGAGGGCAGCAGTGGGCGAGGCAGGAAAGGTCTGCTACGCCATGTGGGTCCCCTCCCTGGCTGGTGGCAGGGATCGAACCCATGCTGCAGGGGCTGTGGTTTGCTTCACAGAGTGTTTCTTAACTCACTGCACCACCAGGGAGGCCGATATTCTCTTTCTTCATTAAAATTTTAGCCTTCACATTTAGCTCTATGATCTTTCATTTTCAGTTGTGATGTAAGGTAGAGATCAAGGTTGGTTTTTGATTGGATTGTTTCTCACATGGATTTTAAAAGACCAGAAAGAAAAGTTTTAAATAGGACTCTGGCCTAGCTCAACACATACAAGTGGTTGAGGTCTCTGCATAGATTATATGATGTAGATTTGTAATATAAAGTGGGTAAAGCCTGATGCAGTAAGATATGGTAGATGGAGTATTCATAGTTCTTTTAACTTTTCCAGGTCCTCTACTGTTATAGGGTTTTATTCTGATACATTTGCAAAAACAACATTATTACATCAAAATCTAAACTAGTGCCAAGATCTCAGCTATAGCATCTGCTTTCCTAAGTAGGCCCTAGTTGATGGGTGGTACCTGTAGAATAAAACATATTTTTGTTAGAAAATGTAAATTAGGTGGTAGAAAGGAATATTTTAAGTCTCCTATAGTTTTACAGAATTCAAATTAATGTTATCCCTCCTCATCATTTTCTTTTAGCATATATTCTACTTTAAGTTCAGATCTGCTGAACACATGAAAAGAATGACATGCTTTAAATCCATGTTAAATTATAACGATGATCTGTGCTTTGAAATATCATAGCTAATTTGTAGACTTCATTCTTCCCTTTTAATTCAAGCAAATGAGGAGTAGGTAGGTTTATATATGTACTTTACTGACTAGAACAAAACCATAGCTTCGTATTTCCATTATAAATAGACTTTTCATGCACATTCTAAAGACTGAATTGAGGGGCCTCCCTGGTGGCACAGGTTAAAGACAGTGTTATCAAGCTATGGCCAGGCATGCAACATGAGTTCGAGCCCTGGCCAGGGAGTTAACCCACATGGCTCAGTAGACTTCTATCTGGCCCACTCCCCACTTCAGCAGTTTATTTCAGCAGATCTGCCTGTTTGTTCCCCACTCTGTCTCTAGTGAATCCTCTCAATACAGTCTTATATGCTCTAATATAGGCAGATGAGATGCTAAGGGAAGCAGGAAGGAACAACATCACATTTTGCACATCAGGAAGATTTTCCTAAGTCTTATAGGAATGGAAGAATCAACTGGGCAAAGAGCAAGAGGAGAGAGTTTTAGGCATTACAAAATAAGGAGGCCTCAAACTACAAGCAGTTTTAAAAGACTAGAGTGGTATTTCCCTGGGCCTGTGTCACAACACAGTTAATATTCAGATTTCAGGTAGTTCATAGTAAGTCATTTCATAGTGATAGAATGATAACTCTTTTCTATTCTTTTTCACATCTTTTGTAAGGAGAAAGTCTTTTTGATTTTAGGGTGTAATACCTTTGTAACATTTGCTATTCTTTTCCAAAGAGAGTAGTAGGTTTAATCTCAGAGCTTCATCTGGCAGCATTATCTAGATAGAATTAACACATTTCATTTTTAAGACAGTTGCTAGTTCATTTGGAAATTGGATACCAAAAAGTGTGAAGATGGTATATGAATGACTGTTTGAATCCTTGAATGTAGAAATGTGGCAGGAAACTGAGGCTTCAAAGACATAGGAGTAATTATGAAGGATCCTGGAAACAATGTTAAGGACTTTGCATTTACTACCAAGAGCATGCGGGAATCCCTAAGAATATTAAACAAAAGAGGGTTACATTTGAAGAGCCACAAAAGAGATGAAGCAGAGAAGTAGAATGAAGTAGTGAAGCCAGTGCAGGGTACAGTGGCTACAGGGAATTCTCAGAGAGGTTTGCACATAGATAATTCTAAGATATTCTTGATGGACTTGGCCTAGTTATTACGTTAGTGGAGACTGCTGAAGGGAGAGAAGTAAAATGCTTTAAGAATCATCCACTCCATTTATGTGATAGCTATAGCTTAGGTATGAGTACAACAGCTAGTTTAGTAATGCAACATATGGTAGCTCTACAGATTAGGATAGAGGTAAGGTGTTGGCTAAAATTTTTAAAGTAGGGGTCTCTCTGATGGCTCAAGGGGTTAAGCACTGCACTGTGAAGCATCCGTAGCCCCTGCAGCACAAGTTCAATCCCCAGCCAGGGAGGTGACTCACATGACATTGCAGACCTCTCCAGCCTTGCTGCTGCTCCCCTCAGCAGTGTATTTCAATCTGCTTGTTCTGCTCCCTGCTCTGTCTCTGGTGGGGCCTCTCACCACCCCCCACCCCATACACACTTCTGACCTGTACCCCAGTTCTTGTATGCATAAATAAATCTTTTTGAAAAAAATAAAAATTTTAAAGTAATTTGGAATACAACAGAATTACAGTTGCTCTGTGTTAATAGATACCTGAAAATATATTAAAGACAAAATTTTCCTTGCACGTCATTTGAGTGAAATACTTTCTGTTACTCTCCACTTCCCCAAAATCTGGATGCACAACTATTGGCAGGTCATTGTTCCTCTGCAGAGATTGGTCAGGCATGACTGCCAGCTGCTCTACACCAGTGACCATAAGTTGTAGAACCAGATGTCAGACATCTGTCTTCCATCAACTAGAATCAAAATGAAGCCCTACCCACTAGATGACTTAACATATAATAACAACCTACATAAACATTGCACTGTTGCCTATTTAGCAAAATCTGTTACAAGCACTTCCTTTCCCACCTTCTCAAAGCAGTTAAGTCTGTCATGCCCCTCCCCCCAATTTTATTGAGATATGATTGACTTACAATACTGTACAAGTTTAAGGAGTACAGCATAATTATTTGACTTACATAGTTTGTGATAGTGTTTGCCACAAACATTTTAGTTAAGAGCCATCAACTCATATAGATTGATTAAAAGAGGAAAAAAGGTTTTTTCCTTGTGATGAGAACTCTTAGGAGCTCTCTTTTCTTTGCCTTTTTGTTTTCTGATTTTGGACTGGCTTATTTTTTTCAAATACCTTTTTAGGCTCTCCTCTTGTCCTTAGACTTTCTACAGGGTCTTCTGCTTTTTTCTCTCATCCAGAGATGCTAGTCATTTTCTGAGCCTCCACAACCAAGTCTATGCTGACTTCTGAATTTGTATTACAAACTCTGACCCTTGTTCCCAGGCCTGTATCTTCAGGTGTGTCCTGAATCCATCCAGGACACTGGCTGTCCTCCAGTGTAGTATATCTCAACCTAAATCTTACTACGAGTATGAGTACAACAGCTAGTTTAGAAATGCAACATATGGTAGCTCTACAGATTAGGATAGAGGTAAGGTGTTGGCTAAAATTTTTAAAGTAGGGATCTCTCTGATGACTCAAGTGGTTAAGCACTGCACTATGAAGCATCCGTAGCCCCTGCAGTGAAATCTCCTTAATGGTCCCATTTTTAACTATCACTTAGTAAGGTTGACAAAGTAATGCACTGCAGACTGTGACTCACCTTCCATTAGCTGGTCTGCTGTTCAGTGATTTGTGGCCTCAGAGAAATAGACTGATGGACATGGAGAATTGAACCATCTTTTTATTTATTTATTTTTTTGCCTCATGAATTCTAATTTTTTTTCTAATCTTGCCCTTTTCTTTTTTTAGAAGAATACATTTGGGACTAGGGTTGTTAAACATTAAGAATTTACTAAGTTTCAGATTATTAAATACAGAACTATTAAATGGAGTACTCATAAATATTGAACAGCTTTAGTGGTCAAGGAAATAGGTCTCATGTTTCTTTCAGTATGCAGAACCTTAATTATGTACTTTTAAAAACTAATTTATTTATTTTACATCATGTATAGTACTCATAGAATTTATACCATCATCAAAGACAAACCAAAGGGATCATTTGGGGGGATGGTGGGGTAGAGACTGGGATGAGGGCAGAAAGAGCACAAGGGACTGAGGTGATGGTGCACGGGTGAAATGGTGATGGGAATTCCCTGGGGACTACAAATGATGTCAAATATAATTAAATAAATCTGATTATCAAAAAGAAAAAAAAGAATTTATACCATCAATTCACCTGTGCACCATTGCCATATTCCATGCTGTCCTCATTTTTATCTCTCTTCCTCTCCTGCAGAATGTCTCTGATTTATAGTTGTTTATTTTTGTTTTGTTGTGTTTTTTTATTGCTATTTTCCCTTTGATCCTTCTTTGATTCCCCTCTATTCCTCCTGTAAGGGAAACCACCTGGTATTTTCCTTTTTCCTTCTGACTTATTTCACTGAACATAATAATCTCTTCTAACTCTATCCATGTTGTTGCAAATGGCGTTAGTTTATCTTTTTTGATTACTGAATAGTATTCCATTGTGTATATGTACTACATCTTCTTGATCCAATCATCTATCTTTGGGCATTTGGACTGTTTCCAAGTCTTACCTATTATAAATAGTGCTGCAATAAACATAGGGGTTCAGGTATCCTTTTGAATTAATGTTTTTGTGTCCTTTGAGTAAATTCCTAGGAGTACAATTGCTGAACCATATGGTAGTTCCATTTTTAGTAGACTGAGGAACCTCCGTACAGCTTTCCATAGAAGATGGACCAGTTTGCATTCCCACCAGCAGTGTAGGAGAATTCTTTTTTACCACATCCTTGCCAACATTTGTTGTTGCTAGTTTTTAAAATATGTGCCATTCTTACTGGCATAAGGACAGAGCACTTAATGGTAAGTGAGCTGATAGTGATAGAATCTCACATAATTAACTGATATATGTAAATATTTACATGCACTTGCCCCTCAGTATGGGGGAAAAGGGGGTCGGTTCCAGGACCCAGTGGAGACCCAAATTCCAGGATGCTAGTCTCTTGTAGTTGCTCTTCATATGCAAGCAGGTTCCACATACCAAGGTGAAACTATATATGACAAACATTGTGGACATGCAAACAAAAAGAAAATTCTTTCACAAAAACAGTATTTCACAATTTAATCAAGAAATGGAAGATGGCACCAAAACACTGCTATAGAATTAATGCCTCAAATTTAAAACAGTGCCCAGCAAGAATTGCAACGGTTTTCCTGAGTGGAGTTTATTTATTTTCCATTTCCTTTTTTATTTTTTTAAATTGTACTAACTATGGTTTACAACATCGTGTATAATTATGGGGTATAGGCTCACATTTTTTTAGATGTGTTCTGTGAGTAAAGGTTAAAAAGAAAAGGCAAATGATAGGTCAAGGGCCCTAGGTGAAAAGCAGATTTGAATGAAGAACTGAAGAGGGGTTTCTGGACTCTGGGCAGACAGGCAAGGCATGGTGCTTTTCACAATCAATTAAGGAAAAAGCCCTCCAATCACAGTTACTTATTTGCCCTGTTTTTGAGCTACTGCTCTTGCACACATCTGTGTATATTCCATGGCAATGCCAACATTATTCATGTGACACCCAAGAAAGTTCAAGAAGGGAAGCTATATACTAAGGAATAAGATTTTGTTAGGTAGGGTTGAATTTTGGAAGCTCAGAAACCACTGCGTATCATCTCTCATGTGCATAAGTATCAATATTCACCCAGTACTATCACTTCCATTGAGAATAGATTTGATATTAAGTAGCTTAAATCATAACTTTCCTCCTTAGATTTAGGTGAATATAAAGGAAAGAACTGTCAGTAAGTTTTTCTTTTCAGAGGCTAAACATAACTACAGTTTTCTTTAATAGACATTCCTCTTGCTACAGGGCAAAACCAATGGAAATGGGACGGCCTGACTGTGGGTCCTCACCCACATGCTTAAAAAGGACTTTTAAAGATTGTTTTTTGTGGGTTTTTTTTTTTGCATAGAAGAACTGGGGTATAGGCCAGAGTTGCGGGGTGAGCAGGTGACAGTGTGGGGGCTCAGAACAGGCGAACCTACTGAAACATATAGCTGAGAGGAGCAGTGGGGGAGACAGGAGGGATCTGCTGCACCATGTAGGTTAGCTCCCTGGCTGGGGGTAGAACTCAGGCCATTGTAGTGGGCTTTGCTGTGATAATGCTGAGACTTAACCACTAGGTACCAGGGAGGCCCTAATTCCAGCTTTCTGTGTGTGATCTAGGGGTGATTTGCATTCACGCCTGCTGTCTTTCATTCTGTTAGACACTTACCATGTTCAGACACTTAAGGATTCGGATAGTATTATCCAAGTCATTATTAATTATACTTGTTTTTCTAAAGATATTTTCAAAAAGTTAATAAGGACAGAAACAGAACATCAGTATGAGGAAAAATGAGTAAGGAAATTTTCCAGTGCTTGGACTTAACATATGTGCTGATACTGAGCACACAAAATTGACATCTAAACTTCCTTCTAAAGGGGAGGATTATGTACCTCCTTCATGCATCTTACACTGCAGGGGGAGTATGCATCTGAAAGGAGTTACCATGGGTATTAGAGTTGCCTAATAAGTGTCAATGTACAAAGTAAATTGCAAGCATCATTGCAGTAACAGACGCTTGCAAAAGTGCGAAATATTAACATATCCTTTTCAAGTCCATAATATAGAAAGCATTTTGGACGTATATTAACAAAGTGGCATCAGATACTAGTCAATCAACAGTATAATTTTGGGGGAATAAAGACCTTGCTCCTGCTATTCTCTATAATAAAGCAAACGTGTTTGACTTGAATTATTTGAACATTTGTCCCAGTCCTTTACTCAGGCTAGACCTGGCTTATGAGAGTTAATTCATACCATTTGGAGGCTGAAATAGTTTTAAAGCTGCTTTGGAACGTCCTAAATTATGCCTGAGAGACCTGTTTTTGACAGATGTATTCATGTAGTCCAGTCAATTGGCATATGGAATTTTTATGTACAAGTTAACGCAGAAGTTTCAACATGTAACATTTATTAGTACTTCTCCTGTTATGGCAAGACAGGTGGAATACACATTACCCACAGAAGCAAGCATTGCAGTTGGCTTTGCAAGCCTGACTTTGCTTAGTTACCTAGGTCGCCTTACTTCTCTCCCTACTCCTGCATGAAAGACCAAATTTTCAACCCTCCCATTCTCTCTCCTGTGCTCACTATAGTAATTCTTTCCCAGTTGCTCGGCATAAAATTTCCTTTCCTGCCGCCCCTTTCTTGGCCCCATCCTCACCTCCTCTGTCATCTCCTCCAGCTGATCCAGGATATGGTCTGGGGGCTAAACTAGGGAATACCTTCCCCCTCCCCCCAGCTGTCCTCAGGCCCTACTCTACCTAATAGTTGTCTTAGAGGCAGCCAGCCCATTTGCTCACAGTCACCCCAGACTCCCCCTTTTTTAAAACCTCAGTTCTAGCAATGAAATGCCTAGGTGACTAAGAACTGCAGATTAATTTTCTATCTCCAAATCCCAAAGAAAAAGAGAATGGTGTGGGGGGAGGATATCTTCGCTTTTTCTCTGTGTAGTCTTTACATGAAATAGCAAAATAGGAGCCTCCTACTTAGGTAGGAGACTTTTGCCTCTTAAACCCCTTCCACTTTTGCTAGTAAGAGTACAAACCCTTAAAACTCTTAAAGAACCTTCAAGTGTAACAAAGATTTTGTTCAGAAGCTACTAAAGAGGGAGTGGAAAGGAAAGATGGTGTGTAGGAGTGAGGGGGGATGGGGTTGGAGAGCCTTTGGGGCCTATGTTAGCAGGAAACCTTGACCAGAGACCCCAGAGCTCTGGTTCCACAGAGCCCCATTTCTCCTGTTCCACTTCCTTGTCTCCATCTAGATCCTTACCTCAGTCTTGTCCTATCTTTATTCTTCTCCCCAACTCCATGTTTTGGAAGGAAAATATAAAGAAAGGGTGGAGGAGAGATATAATGACCTTCTAGACATATATTCTTATAGGTTGGAAAGTAGTATCTCCTTATTTGGCTTACTTGATAGGCCATCAGATATGATGGAGAACTGGCCCAGGACTCTGAGACTTTGAGACTTGAATCTGTCATTCAGAACTTTGGATAAATCATTTTTTGTTAATTTTTAAAAAAATCCTTGTCCATACCTATCATATAAATCATGTATCTGCTTACCTCCCAATGTTGCTGGGCAGGATGAGGGGCACCCCAGAAGCCCCAAATCTCCCTGCTCTAAATAGGTCCTGCCATCCACTGCATCAAGACAAAACATACTCTAGCGTACAAGACTTTTAATGGAAAAAAACTTTAATACAATTTCTGTACAATAAAGAGACGGGAAAGACAAAGAATAGATAAAATAGTTTCCAAATCAAACACCCAAAGTTACCCATCCCCTTGTGGGTAAATGCTTACCCTAACAGGGTTGGTTCAAAACAGGGCTACTGAGGCACAAAAGCTTGTCATAGGCCCAAGGCCCTTTTGGGCCTTCTTATGGGGACCCATAGGAAGGGGCAGAAACTGTCAGACAAATCTGGAACAGAAGCAGCAAAATCAAGATAAAAGCAGTCATTATTAACCTCCCCCACGGGGCTCTCACTCATGTCTGTTTTCAAGTGTCTCCTTTCATGTTCCCCAAGTCCCTGGTACCAGTCCAAAGCTGAGAAGCAAGTAAAGCTTCTTCACAGGCCTCTGCTCCATGTGTCCCCTCCGGGTCTTCTTCTTCTTCTCCATTCTTCTTCTTTCCTTCCCCCAGTCTCCTCTCCAGCTTCTCTTCCTTGCTCAGCACCACCATTCCTTGGGTGGGGCAAGGAACCTGGAACCTCCCCTTCCTGTGGGGACCATCCTGTTACACCAACACTGTGGGGGTTTTAGAATATGTAAAATAGGCAAATAAACACTTGAAATAAACACATAAGGAGCTATATTATAATAGGATGCTGCAGTGTGTGAGACAAAGCATCTGCTAAGTATTGTAGCTATCAAAATTTGGGGATGATTTGTGGAACCATGTTAAGAGGACAAAAACCTAGAGCTAGACAAGAAGGTCAGGGATAGAAGCCCATACCCAGCAGAGGGACGGTAGAGGTCTGAATGTTCCCTCTAACATCCAGTAACATTCACATGGTCTTACCAATTAAGTCTGGTAGCTTCTGGCCTTCATGCTGCTGCTGTTGCTGCAGTTTTCTTTGAGAGACAGCATGATGGGGGTGTGTTAAAAAAAAGAGAGACAGATTCAATATTAGAAATGGAAGATCAAGATCTTAATTTCACCACTGCTCTCTAGTGGTCTTCCATCTCTAACCTGACTCCAAGTCATGTTGAGAGTTTGATGAAACAGAATTTTCAGTGTAGGATCTTAGAATGTGCATTTCTCACAAGCTCCCAGGTCACCCTCTTGCTTCAAATCCAGGGATGACTCTGAGAAGTGCTGCTCCGGTAATTTTTAAGGAAGGTCTGTTGTTAGGGGGTCAGCACTAAAGACTTATTCCCTGCTCCCACACCACCAGATGATTCAGACTAGTCCCTTCTAGTTTTCAAAGTATAAAAACAATTACCCCAATGTCTTGTTCAAAATAAGGAAGTTATTAACTGGAGCATAAAAGTCAGTTTATAATAGTACACTGCAGTCCAGATTAGTAAGTAATCCCCAACATTGACTGAACTTTAGAAAAAAGTTGAGAAACTGAGGTAGGGAAGAAAGAAGGATGAGAGAAGGAACAAAGGAAGGAGGGAAGGAGGAAGTAAAGTAGCCTGCTCAGGCTTCACACCCAACTATTCCGATTGAATTGGGCTGGGGTGAGTCCTGAAGGAAAGCATTTTTTTTAGGATTTATTATTTTTTCTTTCTTTATATATATTTGACATCAGTTGTAATCCCCATGTAGTCCCCATCACCATTTCACCAGTGCCATCACTTCAGTCCCTTGTGCTCTTATCTGCCCTCAACCCTCTCCTTCCTCCCTCCCCACCAAGTGTCCCCAATTTGTCCTTGTCTTTTTGTTTTGTTGTGTTTTTATTACTATTATTATCATTGTTATTATTTTTTTCCTTGATCCTTATTTGGTTCCCTTATATTCCTCCTAGGGGGGAAACCATCCGGTATTTTTCTTTTGCCTTCTGACTTATTTCACTGAGCATAATCCCTTCCAGCTCCGTCCATGTTCCTATGAATGACTCTAGTTTATCTTTTTTGATTGCTGAATAGTATTCCATCATGTATATGTACTACAGCTTCCTGATCCAATCATCTGTTTTTGGGCATTTAGGCTGTTTCCAGGTCTTACCTATTGTAAAGAGTGCTGCTATAAACATAGGGGTGCAGGTATTCTTTTGAATCAGTGTTTTTGAGTCTTTTGGGTATATTCCTAGGAGTGGGATTGCTGGATCATATGGAAGTTCCATTCTTAGTAGTTTGAGGAATCGCCATACTGCTTTCCATAATGGTTGGACCAGCTTGCATTCCCACCAGGAAAGCATTTTAAAAGCTCCCTGTGGGATTTCAGTTTGCAAGCAGAGTTGAGAACTGCCCTACATCACTAATTCTGAAATTGGAAGCACTTGGGAAGCTTTAAAGAAAAAAAAAACCAACACTGACACCTTCTTCCCACCTTCTAAGATTTCTGATTTATAATGGGATACAGTCTGGGTGTCCAAAATGTCTAAATCTAATATATTTCGTATGGCGACAAAGTCGAGAATAGCTACTTCAGATTTAACAGGTCAGATTGGTAGTTCTGCAAACTCTCCAGACACTCTCCACTATAGTGGTTCCTGAAGTGTGGTCCCTGGATCAGCAGCATCTCCTGGGAACTTTTTCGAAATTAGGTTCTCAGACTGCAGTGCACACCCACTGAATCAGCAATTCTAGGGCGGGGCACACAGATATGTGTTGTAATAAGCCCTCCAGGTGGCTCTGCTGCACTCAGAAGTTGGAGAAACACTCGAACGTCCTGCTGGCCATCCTCCCAGAGACCAGCCAGAGCAAGAAGCACAGACTTTAGTCCTCTGAATGCTGGGCAATAGCAGATCCCTAGTTTCCAGATGAGTAATGCCAAAATGATTGGTGTGACTAAGTTTTTCTATAATCTGTGAAGCTTTTGTTGGCTGGAAACTGGCAGCATTAAATTCAGAGTCATTTATGGGCAGCAGTTGCAATCTGGTCAAAGTTAACAAATTGGAAAGAGATAGTAGACGGGAAGGCAGGCCACATAAAGCAAACACTGACCCTTGTTTGCTAAGCTATGAACCGAGAGCATGAAATATGATGAGAAAGGAGGGAAGCAAGTGTCTATGCCAGGAGAGAACAGGAGGTTTTGACTGGGGAGTTTTCATTGGATGCTAATATTCCTCAAGTTTGTTGTAACTCACTGGTGAAATCTATTGTGTATGGGGCCTACTTTTTTTGCTGAGGGAAAGAGCTAGTGTGTAGTGTGTGTGATGTTGAAAGAAAATCTCCCTGATCGCATCAAGATTGCAAGATCAGAGTAACAAAGCATGCAGCAACCTCACTGAGTCCAGAAATATGTGTCTTACACAGAAGAGACAATCTTTGGTGAGGGTGTGGAGAAAAAGGAATCCCTGGATACTTGATGGGAATGTAGGCTGGTTTAGTCCTGACAGAAACACTATGGAGGTTTCTCAAAATATTAAAAATAATCTACCATGTGATCTAGCAATTTCATGCCTAGGTATCCACTGAACAATGCAAAAACACTAATTCAGAGGGATATATTTGCTCGTGTTTTCACTGTAACACTACAATAACCAAGTTATGGAAACAAGTGCCCAAGGACAGATGAGTAGACTAAGATGACATGGTGTATGCACACAATGAAATACTATTCAGGGGGCCTCCCTGCTGGTGCAATGGGTTGGGCAGTGCACTATGAGGCAGATCACAGCCACTGCAGCACGAGTTCGATACCCAGCCAGGGAGGCGGCCCACATGGTGCAGCAGACCTCTCCTGCCTCACCTGCCCTCAGCGTTGTATTTCAGTTAATCTGCCTGTTCTGTTCCCCACTCTGTCTTGGGCGGATCTTTTCACTGCCCACATCTCTGGCCTGTACCCTAGTTCTTGTGTGCATAAATAATAAATATTTTTTAAAAAAAGAGAGATACTATTCAGTTATAAAAAAGATGAACTCTTGCCATTTGCAACAATATGGATGGAACTGGAGGGATTATGTTAAGCAAAATAACTCAGGAGGAAAAAGACAAATACTGGATGGTTTCATTCATGTGGAATTTAGAGTGTCAGATTAAAACCAAACTAAAAGCCCTAAAAATCTGACTATGTACAGCCTTCCTGGTGGCACAAGGAGTTCAGTTGCAGCACTATGTTTTCTTTAAGTTTCTTTTTTTTAATTTACATACATCCTTTTATTATAGCATGTTATTATAGCTGTCCTTTTCCTTTTTTTTTAAATTAGATTTGTTTAATTATATTTTACATCATTTGTATTCCCTAGGGAGTTCCCACCACCATTCCACCCGTGCACGATCACCTCAGCCCCTTGTGCTCCTTTTGGTCTTACTGAGTTTTGTTGTTGCTTGTTTGTTTGTTTTGGGTTGTAATTGCCCATTTCCTTGAGCTTACTTTTCTTTTTTTTTTTTTTTTTTTTGTAGTTGTTGCTCTTTCACATTCCTCCCCAAAGTGAAGCCATTCGATATTTTTCTCTTGCCTTCTGACTTGTTTCACTGAGTATAACTCCCTCTTTCCAGCGCCAATCAAAATGATAAACTAGGGCCACTTATAGAAAGTTGCAGCACTATGAAGCTATCCACAGCCACCGCAGCATAAATTTGATCCCTGGCCAGGGAGCTGACCCACTTGGTGCAGCAGACCTCTCCTGTCTCAACCCGCTGCTCCCCTCAGCAGTATTTCAGTAGATCTGCCTGTTCTGCTCCCCACTGTGTCTCTGGTGAATCATCTCAACTTCCACCTCTGGCCTACACCCCAGCTCTTGTATGCGTAAATAAATAAATCTTTTTAAAAAGTCTGACTATGCAACTGAGGCTACTAGAGTGGAAGAGGATGGTGGAGACTACAGAGGGGAGGAGGCCCAATGTTCTATGGTAGATGATTACGGGTACGTTGGTGGTAACATACATCTGAAGAGATATGAACCTCCATCAGTGTTATACAGTGTTACATAAGTGAATGTTACCTCAATTAAAACAAATGTTGTTGACAGATATAAAAAAAATTATTTGAACCCAAGGATGGCGTCATTGAAGCTTCCTATCTGTAGCCAATGATCAGCACAGGTGACAGCTAACTTGGGTTTGCCACTGGTAGTCAGGTTGGGGGTGGTAGTGACTGTCTTGGGGAACTGAACCTCTGTAATCTGATGCTATGTGATTTTTGTACTATACTATATTATAGATATTATAATACTATAGTACTATGCTATACTATAGATAATTGTACTATACTAGATGGTGTCTGTGAATTACCTTTTTGGTGTGGGAATGAAACACACACACAGGAACTGGAGATACAGAATCCTAATGGGTACCAGGGCATTTTATTGCCAAATTGTGAAAATCAGAAGAAAAAAAATTGACATTATGTTTCTGAGTAAAGGAGTTAATGTTCCAGGACCCATAGGTGGGTGAAGGGTAAACTAGAGGGGAAGTCTTATATTTCCTTCACTAAGGCCATACCATTAGTTTAATGACATTAGGTAAAAGAGCTTTGGAATTTCTCAGCATCATTCTTTTTTTAAGATTTATTTTTTTATTTATGCATATAAAAGCTGGGCTATAGGCTAGAGGTGTGAGAAGATTCACCAGAGATAGACTGGGGAGCAGAACAGGCAGACTGACTGAAATACACTGCAGAGGGGAGCAGCGGGCAAGACAGGAAAGGTCTACTGCGCCATGTGGGTCAGCTCCCAGGTATCTAGTGCTGTTGTGGTTGCTGATAGTTTTCTAGTGCTGAGACTTAATCCTTTGTGCCACCAGAGAGGCCTCAACATCACTCTTTAAACACTGAGAAGCCAGCTGGGAAAATAAAATAGGAGACTTTAAATACTTTCATAAAACTTGCCCATAAGATAGTAGTGTCCTGAAAACTTAGCTAACTTGTCATCAGATAACCTCCTTGTAAAACAGATTGTATCTGCATTTGCCATAAATACTCAGTAGAGGTCAATGTTGAGAAAACTGAGTGTAATTTTCAAGGGTAAGATGAAGAATATCTATACCTACCGCCCTCATTTGATAATGAAGACTGGTGATATGATAGGATATGTTCCAAGGCCAGGCAACTAATTTGCGACAAATTTGAAGATAGACCCAACAACGTTGCTGAACCAGAGCTCTTTATTTAAAGTAGCTGACTCGTATCTTTTGATCTTCCTAGTCTCTCACCACTGCTCCACACAGGAACCTTCTGAAAGTCTAATGTAGAAGGAGATTGTCTGGTCTGGAAGAAGTTACCTAAAATCTAATAGAAGGAACAGATAGCTCATTCATAAAAAGGGGACAGCACCAAGAAATTGGATGGCATAAATAGGAATGTGGAAAAAGTTAGCAGTGTCTACCAATAGTAAACCTTAATGACTTCTAGTTTCCTTTCCAGTCTTTTTTTTTAAAAGATTTATTTATTTATGCATACAAGAGTTGGGGTACAGGCCACAGGTGTGGGGGGGGTGAGAGGATTTACCACAGAGAGCAGGGAGCAGAACAGGCAGATCAACTGAAGTACACTGCTGAGGGGAGCAGCGGGCACAGCAGGAGAGGTCTGCTGCGCCATGTGGGTCCATTTGCCAGCCCCTGTGGCTCTGACCACCCACACATAGCTGTGAGAGAAAGGAATAAATGCATGTCTCGTTTGAAAACAGCAAAAAAAGAGATAACTAGTTGCATGACAAAGGATCCAATTGTTTACCCTCATAACCAACTTATAGAAACAACAAACAAATGAAACAACAACAATAAAGTATCCAGTTTTAATTTTAATTTACATTAGCACTGGGTTAGATGCTGAGCCTATATGGTGATCCTGAGGTAAGGGTAGTATTTTCAGAAAAATTTTCTATATGATTAAGAGTTTGTAAGCAAGGCTAATGCAGTTTGCCTGGGGCAGAGAAGGAATCCTGGAATCCTCTAAAAGTCTCCTCTTTTGGGCCATAAAGTTCAATGAAAATCGTGAATGTGCGCTCTGTCTCCCAGAAGAAGGAACTGGGAAGAAGATAGTAGCAGGATTCAAAATTTCAACAAAATTAGGCTAAGCAGCCTGACTCCCCACGAGTTCAGTGTCTGAATTCCTCATGAGCCAGGTCAGGAAAACAGACATGGCCTCGTCTGTGTGGCCCTAGCTACTCAATCACAAGAAAATTGTAGTCTACAAACCTGCTCAATTATTTTCTAGATTGTCCCCCCCCCCTTTTATTTTAGTTTTTTTGGAGGGGGCTTTGCCTTTCATTTTCACAAAATTCATTTTGAGAAATTCCTGTATTTGTCTAGGTTGAAGGAATATAACAGTTTTTTTTTGAAGAATAATTGGCATACAGTACACTGAAGATACTTAAATTGTACAATTTGGTATGTGTTGGTGTATGTGTGACACATCATACCATACCATACCACACCACACCACACCACACCACACCACATCACACCTAATAAAGATAGTGACTGTATCCATAACTTTCAAGAGTCCCTGGCCCTTTAACTCCCTCTCTGTCCTTTCCTGCTCTGCTAAGGAAGGGAGGACTGTGATCCTCATACTCAGCCTTATTTTGGAAACATTGCCCCTAAGTGGTGGACTGCAGTAATGATCAGCAGGTGGAAGTAGAGAGAAGACAAAGAGACAGACAGGGAGGGAGGCGGTTACTTCTATAAGTCCTTTCTTGACCGCCCTGGAAAGGTCTCACAAAGTGTGGTTTAGTGATCAGAGAACTTCTTGGGTCTATCTTCTCTTTCAAGCATCTGCTTATTCACACTGATACATATTGTGCAGGAAACAAGAGGGATGATTTCCAAGTTCATCAGTGTTGTTCAGAAATGAGAGGAAACACTTTATACTTATCAAGATGGCAACTATAGAGACAAAAAAGAAAATATAGAGAAAAAAAATAACAAGCATGAAAGAAAATCGGAAACTTTCTGCATTGTTGCCTGGAATATAAATGGTGCCTCCATTATAGAAAAGAGTATGGCAATTCCTCAGAAAATTCAAAATGAAATCATCACAAATCCAGCAATTCCTCTTTTGGGTATATTTCCAACTGAACTGAAAACAGAGACTCAAAGATATTTGAATACTCATGTTCACTGCAGCAGCATTCACAATAGCCAAAAAGTGAAAGCAACTCATCAATAGCATTTACAGAATAGAGAAACAAAATGCAGCATATATGTACAATATATTATTCAGCCTTTAAAAGTTTTTCTCAGGCCTCCCTGGTGGTGCAGTGGGTTAAGCAACACACCGAGGCAAACCGCAGCCACTGCAGCGCGAGTTCAATCCCTGCTGCCGGCCAGAGAGGGGACCCACATGGTGCAGCAGACCTCTCCTGCTGTGCCCGCTGCTCCCCTCAGCAGTGTGTTTCAGTCAGTCTGAATGTTCTGCTCCCCACACTGTCTCTGGTGAATCCTCTCAACTCCTGCATCTCTGGCCTGTACCCTAGTTCTTGTATGCATAAATAAATCTTTAATAAATAAAATGGCTTCTCAACTTTTATTAATTTGTAAAAAATGGCATTTCCTCTCATCCTACACTCTAACGTCAACTCTTACTGGAGAGTTCTGGACCATTCTCCCCTTGCACACCTAACCTTCTATGTTGTATTCACCACTTCTGGGAATTTGACAAGCATGCTCCTGCCTTGGGACCTGTTCCCTAATTATTCTTTATGTTTGGACTTCCTGTCTCCCTATTTCCAATTATATCAAGATTCCAGTTTTTGTTGACAATTTAAGATTGTACCTTGCTTGTCGCTTCCACACTGTAATTGCCCCTCTATAAATTTTCCCTACAGCATTTGTTACCTTCTAACATAATATAGAATAATCAATGTATTCATTTTTTAAATTATTATGATCTCTCTTATGCTAAACACCCAGCCCTTAGAGTGGTGATCTTTGTCCCAATGTTTACCAATATATCCCAAGTGTCCACAAAAGGATCTGCCCACATTTGATGCTCAGTGAATATTAGGTAAATGGATGAAAAGAATTATCACTCTGGGCAATTAGAAAGTCATTACTATCATGTCATTTCAGTAATTCACCATTTCCCAAACTGGTATTCTATAGTAAAATAAACTTGGAAGATATTTCATTGTATCTGTATCACTCTGAGTCACAATTCACACCTAAAAACGCCACAATCCTAAAAACTCCAAAGTCCTATCATAAAGGCAACTGCTTTTTTCATTGAACTTGGATTTTCCAAAATTGGTGTAGCCATGGCCAGACTTTCCCACCACGCACTGATTAATGTAACACTGGTGTTGGGGGTTAGAATGACACTGTGGGGGCAGAAGGAGTGGTGAGAGCTGACACATGGAAACAAAAAGACGGGATGAACTGGCCTTTTGGAAACAGGCGACGAAAGGAAGGGAAGAGAGGGTACTAGTCTGCACTGTATAGGAAACAGTGACTTCTACTTTTAGACATGAGGGTTGGAACTTTATAAGCTAAGAGGAGAGTTGAGAAAAAGATAATAAGCCAGCAAAGTCCCAGAAAAGGTAAATGGTGAGAGTATAATATGTTCTTTTAAAATGGTAACTTTCGGGCCTCCCTGGTGGCGCAGTGGGTTAAGCAACGCACTATGAAGCAAACAGCAGCCACCGCACGAGTTCGATCCCTGCTGCCAGCCAGGGAGAGGACCCACATGGTGCAGCAGACCTCTCCTGCTGTGCCCACTGCTCCCCTCAGCAGTGTACTTCCGTTGATCTGCCTGCTCTGCTCCCTGCTCTCTGTGG
>JAGFMF010011381.1:12399455-12415141 GCA_019455555.1 Galemys pyrenaicus
CTGGCAGAACAGCATCCGCCACAACCTCTCGCTCAACGACTGCTTCGTCAAGATCCCCCGCGAGCCCGGCAACCCCGGCAAGGGCAACTACTGGACGCTGGACCCCGAGTCCGCCGACATGTTCGACAACGGCAGCTTCCTGCGCCGGAGGAAGCGCTTCAAGCGGCAGCCGCTGCTCCCGCCCAACGCCGCCGCCGCCGAGTCGCTGCTACTGCGCGGCGCGGGGGCCGCGGGGGGCGCGGGCGACCCGGCCGCCGCCGCCGCGGCCGCCGCCGCCGCCGCCGCGCTCTTCCCGCCCGCACCCCCGCCGCCGCCGCACGCCTACGGCTACGGCCCCTACGGCTGCGGCTACGGCCTGCAGCTGCCGCCCTACGCGCCGCCCTCCGCGCTCTTCGCCGCCGCCGCCGCGGCCGCCGCGGCCGCCGCCTTCCACCCGCACTCGCCGCCGCCGCCGCCGCCGCCGCCGCCGCCGCCGCCGCCGCCGCCCCATGGCGCGGCCGCCGAGCTGGCCCGGACCGCCTTCGGCTACCGGCCGCACCCGCTCGGCGCCGCCCTGCCCGGCCCCCTGCAGGCCAACGCCACGAAGGCGGGCGGCCCCGGCGCGTCGGCCCTGGCGCGCTCGCCCTTCTCCATCGAGAGCATCATCGGGGGCAGCCTGGGCCCGGCCGCCGCCGCCGCCGCCGCCGCGCAGGCCGCCGCCGCCGCCGCGCAGGCCTCGTCGTCGCCCTCGCCGGTGGCCGCCCCGCCCGCGCCCGCGCCGGGGCCCGGCGGCGGCGGCGGCTGCGCGGCGCAGGCGACCGGGGGCCCGGCCGCCGCGCTTACCCGCTCCCTCGTGGCCGCCGCGGCGGCCGCCGCCTCCTCCGTCTCCTCTTCGGCCGCCCTGGGGACGCTGCACCAAGGGACGGCCCTGTCCAGTGTCGAGAACTTTACCGCTAGGATTTCAAATTGTTAATAACGCGCTGTTAGCGCGCTTGAGGAAGAAGGTAGGACTCGGGCTCCTTTTTCCCTCTTGGCGGGTTGCTGTTAGCTTCGCTCGTCCCGGCTCGGCCCCTCCGACCTCGCGCCCCCGCTCTCGCCGCTCGGGGCTCTCACGCGGGGTCGTGCGGGCCGCCGCGCGGGCGCGCCCCTCGGCGCGGCGGGTCCCTCTATTTATGCCGGGGCGCCCGGTGCTGCAGCCCGACCCGGGGTGGGAGGCAGCGGGTGCTGCTGGGGTGGGCCCTGTTTCGGCACCAGGGGCTCCCGTGACTTTGGGGGAAACTGCAAAAATTCTAAGCCTTTTTGAGGTCTAGAGAGTCTCAGGTCCAGGCGTTAAAAATATCTATAATGTTCGAAAGAAGAAGACAAAAATAGCAGAGGTCCGGAAGAATGCCAGCGAAGCAATACTTTTTCGTTGAGGACACTTGTCTGGTGTACTTTTTCATGAAAAGGAAAAAAATGATTAACATGTTTACACAAGGAACAAAGTCAAGATTATCGTTTATTTTAACCTGTGTTTTGTATCATAATAGACATGCGATATTTTTATTTTGTACTTACTGCGTATTCTTTACAAGGAGTATTGTAAATTTAACTGACAATTATTGTACTATTCTAATGTAAAATTTTTACACTTTTTCAGAAATAAAATCTTAATTTTCAAAGAAAGTCCACCAAAATAATTGGTTTCAGTTGTCCCTTTTTAGTTTATTTTCTTTTCTATTAAAGATTCTGTATGGGATATTATGGACTAGATTTAAATATTATTTTCAAAGAGAATTAACAAAAGCATCGTGCCATGTTTCTTAGTTTATACTCGAAGTCAAAACCATTGCAGGGGGTCAACGATTATTTTAAAATTACTACAAATACAAAAAGTTATTCTGATATTTTCAAATCTCATTCTATTTGAAGATCCTTGAGGCGTTTAAAATTAAACCCACAGATACCCTATGATACTTTCATAGAATTTTGGTTTTGAGCTTCCCCACTTTGTTTAATTTCCACTTAACTTTTGAGCTAAGTAGTGTATATATCTGTAACAACTCCAATATAATGTTTGAATGGAAGCAACACAAGCAAATAGGCATTTTCTAGTTAGAAATTAGTAGAGAAAAATTTTAAACGATGGTCATCAGTTAAGTAGCCCTAAAATCTTGCGTAAAAAATATACATATGTGGACACATATATGTATCAAATAGCTTGTGCCTGAAAGGTCTACTACTCTCTACAGAAGGGATTCCAGCAATTGCACAAGGAAGTTTTTATCATAAAAGGCAAATAACATCAAAATTCTAGTTTAAATGAGTAACTTAGGGTAAGAAAAACCTTCAGTTTTAGAATAGTACAAGTTTAAACGATAAAAATGAAAAGACACCACGTGCTTATTAATCTGTACAATTTGGGTGATTTGTAATATCAAAGTTTCAGGTGTTTTCATTAATAACAGGCAATATAAAATTTTTTGGAAAAATGTGAGACTCTAGTTTAAATGAATATAGATACTGTGGACTGCAAATAAAACTAAACCATATGTAATTTATAAATGTTTAATATCAGTGAGTTACAGAGGAGGTTAAATCTGCTTATTAAAATTTTTCCAACTATCTGGACAGGTGTACATATATCTGAAGATCTGCAGATTTAATCTAGCAAGTTAAGGAAGACTGCATTATGGGCCAGTGTTATGCAGTGACATTCACTCTTGACGTCCTGTCCTCTCATCCTTTTAGGGAGGAAAAAACTCAGTTTCAAAAGTAAGTTCTGGTTTTTTCTTTTTTCCTGTGAAATGTTTGGAAGATGTTCAGTAAGAATTTAGAGTAAGCACACGCATCTTCGAACTTACCACTAAGTATATGGTTTCAAACTGTAATACCCTGAGACCAAAATCTTACACACAAATGTTACTTTTACTCGGTCTGACTGAAGGAGAGGAGACACTGAGTGGGATGCCACTGTCTCCCTGGTGGAGAGGTGTCAGCAGGCTTAGATGCCTTCTGTAAGGCACAGGTGTGGAATATTTAGATCTGAAAACAATTATGAAGAGAGTGTTGTAAGCATGATGCTTGGGTGTCCCAAAAGTAGGGAATCCCAGCTAATCCCTCTCAATGTAGTCCCCATTCTTTAAAGTAGTGCCAGAACTGGCTCCATCTCCCAGGTTGTCAGTGCTTTTAAGAGAATATCAGGAGGCACCGGGTGACCCACCACTGGCCCTGCTGGGGGTCCTGGTGTTGGGGTTCCGAGTCACTCCACCAGGCGCTTATGGAGAGTGCAAGGGCATTGTGAACCTCTGAGTTTAAGAAAAAGTAAACTCGACCTGCCTGCCCGTCTCTGCTTTGGCATCCTGTGAATTCAGCTCCTCCACCCTCTGGTCTGGGGTCCTGCTTCAGGCTTTGCTGGCCCAGTGGGTTTGGGAGGAGGATGGATGAAGTATGGAGAAACTAGGGCCCTGGAGTAGGCGAGATATGACCGGTGAGCTGCTGCTAGGTAAAGGTTGTGGGCTGGGTGAGGTTCGGGTTGTGAGAAGTGTGGGCTGTGGGTCACTAGAAATGGACCGAGGGGCAGGTCAGGAGTGGACCCCGTGAGCCAGGAGCATGGGGTGCGGGCGAGCAGGTGCTGGAACAAAGGCCGTGGGGCCGCTGGACTATCTCGGCCTTTGATGGGCAAGGACGTCTCCTCCCAGGGCTCCTCATTCGCATGCAAATCCAGCTCTGGTCCCCTTTTCTTTGAAGGCAAACAGAAGGATGTTTGTGTGTTTGTAAGGACGAAGCCGGCTTGAACAAGCCTTCTTCAATAGACTGGGTCTCGAAAAATAAACCAGTTGGACAAACATTGGCCACCAGCTCTCCTCCTCCCAACTACAAAGTGTGGATTTGCTACAACTCATTAACCCTACGCTTTTCTCCCCTTCTTCTTGTTTCTCTGCTCATCAAACGCCCCCGTAGAGCCCAGAGACAAATGACCGAAGCCTAGCCGGGAGGGAATTGCAGTTAATAGGGAGAGGAATATATTGGGGCTAATGGTTCAGGCAGCTCCTGGAGAAGGACCACACAAAAAGGGGCCTCTCCATTCAGCACTCTGTTGTGCTGCCTAGATTTAATCTGCAGCTAGATTTAGCCAAATGTTATCTATTGCGGGGGTAATGAAGCCCTTATGGATTGAATTGCTCCTTGTACCACACATGGTGTCATGACCTTAGATCGTTTCTTGGTCGATTTCTTTTTTCTTTATTAGGTAATTATTTTATTTCTTTAAAATAAGAAGCTAGCATTTCTGCTCAACAACGTGTTTCCCTTCCATCCTCACCCCTTGCATTTATTTAAGAGCCACTTTCCTTCCTCTTAAAAAAAAAAAAAAGAAAGAAAAGAAAAAGAAACTGGGCATAGAGAGAAATTATGAGTCCCTTTTCCACATTTTACTTACCAAGGCCTTTGTAAGTCTGTGCATCCCTACTTTCCTGTTCTGTCTTAGCTGCTCTTTCCTGACCACTCTCTCTGATGGAACTAGAGTTTTGAATATATTTATTATCAAAATTCCTACAGTGAATGTAGTATGCATCCATCTAGGGGAAAGACTCTCTCCCTTCACAGTTTTTTTTTTCCCCCCATATATACACCCCACATTTCCTCCTGTAGCCTGTCCTCTGAGAGACCTGGGGGAGGTGGTTATTCTGATGGAAGGTGATTATTTTGATGGAATACCAGCCTGTGTCATTTATTTAAGGCTGTCTGAGGCCTGTGGTTGAGGCTGTGCTGTTTTGTTTTTCTCTCTCTGGCCCCAGTGACTCTGATTTACTTGCTTGACTGAGGACCAAGCTTGGAGCAGCTAACAGTGTTGTTACAACTGCTATTGATGGGTAGGAATCTGTTCTTACAACCAAAGTCAGGAATTAAGGACTCTGGATTTAGTTCTAAAATTTTGTGCTGGTTGCACATTTGGCTCACACCTGTTTTTATTGCTGACTAGAAAGGTAATTTGGGGACGACTTAAAGGTCATATCAGCATCAAACTACCCAAATCAGAAATCTGCCCAGGATCAACCCTCGTCTCTCAGGTCAAGTCCAGGGAAGTAACCAAGGGTCTCATTGGAATACCAGCGATCTCTGTACCCCTTTGGAACTGACCCAGATGAGGACAGGCCTGAGAGCAGAGGACAAGTGGAGCAGCCTGGCACTGTCAGCATCCATTCTTTTCTCTACTGGTTCCCTGGTGTTACAGCTGAATCACGCATGCACACAGGCATGCACGCTTGTTGCCCATCAGCTGCCACTTACCTCCCTTCCCCCTATGATTTTGTAATTAGGCATATGCTTTTTGTTGGTAAATGTGTTTGATGTCACGGCCAGTGAAATGTGATGTGTTTATAGGGCCACGAATGTAAATGTGTAAATATGTTTAGTGTAAAATCTGGCCCTTCGACTTTAGCAATAAATACCCTGCCAATTTGGATATGATTACACTTGACAGAAAGATGGAGGATCTGATCATGACCAGCTGCTCAGGGCTCTTTGGGGTTTATACCTTCCCAATTGAATTCCCCTCTCAGATAATGTCTTTGAATGTCACATCTCTCTAATCACATCTTTCCCTTGATGTGAAGGGCTTGAGTTCCTTTCTGTTTACTGTTGACCCTCCTGGCACACAGGAGACGCTCTTGTCCCTGCTTCTTTACCTTTATGGAAGAAATACTATTTAGTAACAAGCAAAAAAAAAAAAAAAAAAAACCTCAAGAAGAAAAAAAAATATTACCACTGATTTCTTTTTGAGTCATGAGTGAGTGTTCAGGTGTGATGGGATAATAAGGATGAAGTCTGTGAACCTCTGGCCCACATTTATCATTTCCTTGTCTTTATCAACATCACCCTTACATCAAATACTTCAAATACGTAAGCTACATTAAGTTATAAAAAGTAAACATTTTAGGGAGCTATAATACATATTGAAAAAATGTACAAATCTCAACCACTTTTTTTTTTCTTAAAGATTTATTTATTTATGCATACAAGCACTGGGGTACAGGCCAGAGGTGTGAGGGGTGAGAGGATTCACCAGAGACAGAGTGGGGAGCAGAACAGGCAGATCAACAGAAATACACTGCTGAGGGGAAGCAGCGGGCACAGCAGGAGAGGTCTGCTGCGCCATGTGGGTCCCCTCCCTGGCTGGAGGCAGGCAGCAGGAATCTAACTCATGCTGCAGTGGCTGCGGTTTGCTTCATAGTGCGTTGCTTAACCCACTGCGCCACCAGGGAGGCCCAATCTCAACCACTTTTAACCAGCATCAAGAGACAGATGTTACCAGCACTCCAGAAATCCCTTTTCTGTATATTTCACACCTTAACATTTTAAAAGAATTTTCACTAATATTTCTCTCAACAATGTTGTAAAATACCGAGGCAACAATTACTATTGACCCCCTTTTACAAATAAAGACAGCAAGGCTCAAAAGATATGAAGTGACTTGCCCAAGGTCATAGTTACTGGGACTTAAGCATTTAAATCTCATTTTCTTTCCATTATATCACACTGTCACATTGTTGTCATCATTGTGATTTATTAAACACCCACTGTGGCAAGGCAGTTGCCTTCTTGTTATTTGTACAGAAGACTCATTTATATCTTACACTTTTTTGTTGTTGTTGTTGCATTCTTGCTAGACCCTCCTCCTTGCCATCTCCAGTCAGGTCTTCCCAGATACTCCACCCAGCTCCTTGTTTTAGATACAGTTGGGGTCTATAGATAATTATTTCAGGTTGGCACTCTCCTACCATCCTCCCTCCCTTTTTTTCCATAAGCAATCTTTTAAAAAGCATCACACACAGCTCATCTTTTCACCTTTGTTCACTTTCTCTGCTTCTCTTGTTGATTTTTAATGATCAAAATCTGCCATACTGACAGAACATTTTGCTCACCTGCCAAGCAGACCTTTATAACCTGTCTTACTAGAGTCTCACCCGTCCTCCCCCCACCCACCATGTGGAAAAGAGAAGAATATGCAGGAGTCAGAGCAACTGATTTCGCATTAAACAAGAAAGCAGACCTTTTTTGCTTAGAATGTTCCTCCCTTAAGACACACTCTTGAAGATGTTGCCTTCTTTTAACAACTGTATGTGACGTGGTTTGAGCTGTGCTTTTAGACCCTTACAATTCACTGCATGGGAGACTCCCAAGTGACCATCCCACCTGGAAATCCCACCCACCTGGCTAAAAGTTTCCCTGCAATACTTCGGTAGGGATGGTGGGACAGGAGGGAATACCAGGCCATCTGCTGGAGTCACATCTTTCCCTTGATGTGAACAACCCATCTTTGCCCCTGGTGCCACCAGAAGCCTGATCTCCTTAGGCAGGCACTGGGGAATACTGCTTTGTCCTGGCTAGAGTCTGCAGAGATTGTATCTGACTAGTTGTGAGTGGCACACTGCAAAGAAAAATATATTGTGATCTTTTTAAGGGACAGTGCTTATGCAACATAATATTGATTTTCTAAAGAGAACATAATTCATTAAAAACAAGAAATGATATTTAAATTCTGGACTCTTAAAAGGCAACAAAAATCCATTCCAGGGAAAAAAGCAAACATCAGAAGCTTTATAAAGAGTGACTGAAAAATTCCAATTTGAATTTGAAATCAGAAGAAGGCCTAACTGGTATTTTTCTACTCCTTATACTAAAGTGGGAGTGACTCTTTTTCAAGGTAGAGTGTTTCCCATATAGGATGGTATAGTTCTGGAGGTGAGATCTGGTCTGTGAAGCAGAATGCAAACCACATAGCATCACCCTGTCCTTCCCAAGGAGTCTGCTGAGCACCAGGAGGTCAGGCAAGCACAGCAGCGGAAGGTGGGTTTGAGGCTTGAGGCGCTGGGATCTTGTCTGAGTCTCTCTGTCCCAGAGGAAGCCAGGCAGACTGAGGAGTCACTGAAATTTGCAACTTCAGATGAACAATACACTGGCAAAAAAAGAAGGGGAGGATGTTATGGCAGAAAGCAGGCTTCTTTGTACTCTTACCTGGGAACTCTCATTAATATAACTAAAAGACAGATATTTTCCACACTGAAAGGAACTGCCATATTTTCTAAAGTCAACAGTGAAGGACTATCAAGATTGAAAAAATAACTTGGTTCTCTATTATTATTTTCATGCAGAGAATTTCATATATATGAAAATGACTAGTACAAGATTATGTTCTGCTACATGACTCTGGAGAGGGGGAGAAAATTAATCACACACCAAAAAAGAAAACTCTCCAAAGCCCACAGTAGAATATGATTAGTTTGAAATTAAATATTAGATCAGTTTTCACATTTATTTGTAGTTTTGGGGAGTAATGAGATGGGTTATGAGAATCAACTAAAACAACTTATGTGAAAAACAATCTAATAAAGTGTATGGAATGATTGTTTTGAGGCTTCCTTCATATATCTTTATTCTTTTGAGAAAAAGGAAAAACTTCTAAACTTTGGAGTGCATCCAAATCCTCAATTAGTTAAGAGAAATCGTTGGCTATATATAAAAATTCACCTTTCTTCAAAATGCTCACCCTAGGTATGAAATAGTTTCTTTACCCTTTGTAGAAATAATGAGGAGAAAACAGACGGCATTGTGTTTTCTCCTTGTCAGATGTGTATTTGGGTAGATAACTTTCTCCTCCCTTCTAAAATAAACAAACCAATGGTGTTTTTAATCCACTCTTCTAGTCTCTTGCTCTATTTCTTTTCTCCAGTTACTTATCTACTGATCATCTCTTTAACCTCTAAGCTTTCAAAAGTGGGATTAGGCTGCAGTATTTATTGAGCACCTGCTACATTGTAAATCTCTTTATTCCTGCTTTAAATATAGGAAACAAATGAAGGCATTCCTGCCCCCAAGCTGCCTCTAGTAATTTAAGCATACACTCACAGGACAAGCCAAGCAAGCTGCTGCAGCAGGAGACAATGGGGTGGAGGAAGGGCTAGAAAGAGCATTTTTTCGTTTCTCTTAACAGAACCTTTAAAAAAAAAATCTCAATAGTCTTGCAAGCTAAATTGTAGTTGCCTGCCTCTTGACAATATCTTTCTAGTGTGGCAGTTTACTCATAAAGTGCTTGAAACACCGAAGTGCCTGTCTGATATGGAGATAACTGCGTTTCAGACTCCTCCATCCACAGACTATGAATCTGAGTTTCCTTCCAACTTTTCAGGCTTTTTATGATCATCTTTGGTCTTACCCATAGCTTTCAGGAAGACCTGAAAAGGAGGAGGAGGGGGAGGGTTTGTGATCAGGCTTGTCACAAAATCTCATACTACTGTGAACTGAGACTAGAGATAAATGAATTTGTGTCTGTATGAGTTTGTGAAGCATTAAATACATAAGCACAGAGAAAAATGCTAGGACATTTCCCCTATTTTGTGAATCAAGAAAGATTTTTAAAAGACACCGTCTATTTTCTTGTATTTTAAAATAAACGTTAAATATTTTTCCACTTACAGAAATTATAGATATATCAATATGCAAACTCGGAGTCCAGGTTTTAGACAGTGGTGGTGCATAGGCGCCCCAAATTTTTTGACATTCAATTGAAGCATTAAGCTCACCTACAAGTTGTCATCACCAAGGATGTGAGGGCAACTCACCAAGTTTGGGTCTTGTTTTCTTGAAAAGCAGCCAGGCTACAGAGGACAAAAATAAAATGCTGAGGCACTCTATTCTGTTTTTGTAGTTAAGAAATTTAATATTTCTTTGCTTTCCCCCTCTATTCCTTCCCCCTCCATCTGCCTATGTAGAGGACTCTTGCAAACCACCCCCACACATCTTTAGAATTATGTGGGATGGGATCCCATGTTTTAGGGAGTTGGTGGGTGCTGAGTTGTTATTGTAACTCTATTCTGTAACCAAAGCTCTGGCATGTAATAAATCTCTCCCGGATGACTTTTGGATCTTTGATTTGAAAAATCGGATTCCTTTTGTGGAAACAGTTGACAGGAATCTAAAAGGATTAGTTGCATTCCGCATATAATTTTTACTGGCAACATTTTGAAACGATTTGGTCTCTTTCAGACTTAAACAATGTCCAGAAAAATGATCTAACGGGACTTGTATTGTTTTCTTTTGTCTGTGAATCCGTTTGCCGCTTGTGTCAACGTCTCAGGACTTTGACAGGGTTTTGCTTCCGAGCGGTGCACCGAATTAATTTTTGATTGCCCTTTCTAACTTGGTTTGTTACCTCCTTCGGCCATGGGTGCAGCCGTGTTTTCCCAACGTCAAGCCCCGAGATGAAGCCCGGGCGGGTGCTCTGTCTTTCCAGGCGCCGCGTCGGGGAAGGGGCGTAGGACCGCGGTCGTGCAGCCGTGGCCGCGCGTCGGTGCGCCGCGGCCAGGTCCCCGGTCGCCAACAGCTTGGGCGCGGGACCTCACCGGCGCGGGGGAAGCGCTCAGTTGCCAGACCGTCACTGCCTAGCAGTCCTGCGACCCTCCGTCCCCCTGGATGCGACGTTGAGGGCGAGAGGGAGATAATTCTGCGGCTTTTTCCTTCCCAACTCCCTCCCTCCCTCAAACCCGCCCCCTCCCCCAACAATCCCCCGGAGAGTCTGCCTTCCACCCGCGGGCCGCCGCTGCTGCGCGCAGGCCGCCGGCGACAGCGCTGCGCGCCTCCCCCGGCCCTCTCCACTGTTTATTTTGTTGTCAGCGGACTTATCAAGATGTTAGTTTGCTGGAGGTTTTGACCTGCCCGGGCGCTTTGGCTGCGCGGCCGGGCCTTCCCCTCTGTTTTTACACCTGCACAAACTCCACCGCACTCCCCTGTCTGATTTATAGCCCAATTAAAGGTTCAGTGTTCTCGAAGCCACCCGCGCTGCTCCATTCCCGCCTCCCGCCGGCCGCGGCTAGCGCAGGAATGCGTCTGGCCGGCCGGGCCGGGCCCAGCGGACGACCTTGCGCGCGCGGCCGAGGAGCGCGCCCGACCCGGAGGGGCTGCGGGCGGGTGGAGGGGCTGCCGCGAGCCGGCGAACGGCCCTCGCACGCACCCGGCCCGACAGCCGCGCGCAATTAAGCCACGTCCCCAGACCGCGTGGTTTCCTTCTTGGGGTTTCGGCTTTATTGGCTTGAGGCACTGCGCCGACAGCACGCGAGGCGCGGGGCGGGAGGGCGCCGGGGCGGCCACGTGGCGAGTCCCAGACAGAGACCCGCTCACCGCCCTTTCGGTCGCGACTCGCCCCCGGCCGGGCCGCCGAGCTGCCTAGTCCTCGCCTCCGCGCGATTTTCTGGGTGAGGGAGAGGCGGCCGGCCGGCCGAGGGCCGAAGAGACGCCGCTTCGGGGCGGGAGGCTCCGCGCTGCTTCTCCGCGGCCCTTCTTTCCCGCCTCGCTGGGCGAAGGCCGGAGGCCGTGTCCGGACGTGCCCCGGGGAGAAGCGGCTGGGGCCGCCGCGGGGCTCGGCTGCGGGCGGGAAGCGCGGGGTCAGCGACCGCCCGGCCCGCGCATTCGGCGGTAGAGGAGCCTCGGCGCGGGCGGGCTGGCGGGTCCGGCTCCAGCCTCCTTCTTTGCGGCCTTTTCTTTCCAGAGAGAATAGGCGGCAACCCAACCGAGATTGGCAGCATTGAGCTTCTTGCTAACCCAACTGTGTCTTCTTTCCATCTATCAATCCACCTTTCTAATTAGACTAATTAGGAGCGCTCTGGAGTGTCGCTAGGCCCAGGGACTGAACCGCTTAGAGGTTGTGAAAAGAGCCCTGAATGGCCACACTGGGGGCCGGGCGGGGGCTTTCGCGACCCATTCAGCACACAGTAACAGTGGCCACATTTATCCCTAGCCATTGAAAAGAGGCTCGATTAAAACGTTTGGGAACTAATGCCACCCTGCATCCTTTCTCTAATTAGAGGGGCCCGCGGCGATTGCGCGAACGCCGGGACCCCTCAGACACAAGTCCCGCGCGCCACTGCTCTCCGCCCTTTCAGTGCGGCCCATTTCCTTCCCTGAGACAAAAGTCCGCCACCTCCCACCTGTCGCCCGGCCCTCCTTTCCCACCCATCCCTCGTCCTGCGCGGTTCCTAAGCCGAAGGCCCAGTAGCCTAGTGCCTTAGAACTCGAAGCACAGTAGAGGGATCGAGGGCAGCCTAGTTCCCTCTTTGTCCTGGAAAGCGCCAGAGGTTCCTATCTTTCTCTCCATTTCTCTGGTATTTTCCCTGTTGTTTCTGTATAGCTTGGTCTTACCTGACCCCTCCTTTTTTCCTGCCATGAAATTTCCAAGTCCAGTGTCTGGGCTTGGGAGTGTCAGGTGTCCTAATCTTGGTCACCACTTCGCTGTGGAATTCTTCACTTAAATAATTTGGGCTTCTGACACCAGTCTTTCTTGTCATTTCACCAGTATTGAACACCTACTCAGTGCCTAGAAAGAGGTTCTTCTACACTACTCAGGCTTCTCCCTCTCCCTGTTTCAGCCCATCCCCAAAAATGCCTTAAGAAGTTAAACCTGACTTGGTTCAGTTCCTCCAGTAAGCTGTTGATTGTGTTCCTATAGCTTACATGCAGTTTTTTTTTTTTTAAATCTTTTTTTATGGCTTGAAAGGAAGGCCCACAAATACAAGGTATTAGAGAAGCAAGATGTAGAAATGAGCAAGAGCAAGCCGATTGCAACTATAAATTTTGTGTGTGGGGGGTTGTTAATTCATTTTGTTATTGAGAGGTTGATGTCTTTTTTTTTTTTTTTGTAAATATTTGAAACACATTTTGCCCTAGAATAAAGGTGACCAAGAGGACTTGATTCATATTCATTTTCTCTCTGTGTCTGTCTGTCTTTCTCTCTCTTTTCCTTTCCTTTCCTCTTCTCCTTCTTTCCCTTTCCCTTTTTCTTTTTCCCTCTCTCCCACCTACCTCCCTTCCTTAATCCTTCTTTTTGGAAAAGAGCCAGATACACAAAACATACCATCAGGTCACTGTTCTTGATCTTGTTAATTTGGAGAATGGAACCTCAGCAAAAGATGCTATTAACTAAATGTCAACCCACAGCATGAAAAATTCCTTGGATCCCAACTTCAAAAAAAAAAAAAAAAAAAAGGAATGAAAGATGTCATGTGAGTGAAAGGAATCATGGAATTTTTAAAGACCTAAACTGATCTTAATAGAGTTTTATTGCTTCCACACCCGGCTTCATAATATTTTAATTTAACAGTTACAATATGCATGACATTGCAACATAAATCTAACTAGTGGAGAAGCTGAAAGAGGCAGAGAAGAGGAAAGAGATGAGAAAAGCTGTTGGTTCACCAGCATTGAGAAATTATAATTTGAAAATTAAATTCCTGGGAACTTTGAAATGAAAGATCAAAACCTATTAATCTATTCTGCCTATGATTTTATCATCAAACATCTTATTTTTTTACTTCAGTCACTAATTTTTGATTAAAGAATATATAATAAAGTCTTTAACTCCTGTATATATAACTTGGTAAAGTATGTGTGTAACCACTACTTAGATCAAGTTATTGACCATTTTAAATACTCCAGAAAATTCATCCATGCTCCTTTCTAGTCAATGCCACTTCACTAACCACTAATCTCACCTCTGACACTATAGATTAGTTTTAAATATTCTTGAACTTCATATAAATGTAATATGTGTAGTCTTTTGTTTGGTTTCCTTTACTCATCAGTATGTTTTTGAGGTTCATCTACTTAAACTCCTATTTTATAAGACAGCATAAACAGCAAGTCATTTTATATAGATAAAGAAAGGAAGGCAAATACTGGAGACCATTAACTTACCCTGAAATTTAAAGCAAACAAAATTAAATTAAAAACAAATACCTACCACCCAAAATTCCCATAACACTTCATTATCAGCCAGCGGAGATAATTTTATAATTACAAGTAAATATAAAGTATTCTACCCATAGTAACTTTTAGTCCCATTGTGTTCAAGATGCAATTGTGGATAACTGTAAGGATGGCAGAAGCCATAAATTGCTTTTGTAATTGAATTCTATTTCCTACTTGCATGACAGCCCCTAAAACTAGTAGTAAGTACTTTAGGCCTCTTCAAAAGAATGCCATGAACTTGAGAAGGAAAGTAAATTGCATCCAATTTGTTCTACTTCAAGTGTGCAGTACTTAATACAACAAGATGTCAAGTATGTCTTGAATTCCATTTGAAAGTCAAATATTCTATATTTTGCTCCATCTCTGGGGCATCAGATAGGTCAGTTAACTTCAAACAGAGAAAAGCTGTTCTCTAGAAATGACAGAAGCACAGCAAACCTACAAAAGTATGATTGTTCCGCTCTCAGCATCTCCAGCAATCCAGCCATAAAACCTGCCCTCTCAAGAACTCACACTCTGATGACCAACCAGAGGCAAGCAGTATAGCCCATCATTAGCCACATTCTCTAATAAAAGCAAGAGAGTGAAAGCAGTGAGGCTTTATTTGCCTGGAAAGATAGCATTTGTAGGAATGGGCATGTTTGTGTTATGGGAAAAATTATGAGACCAAGGGGCAGAGCCTATAGTGCCTATAGTGACATCTTAACTGCTTATTACTGGACATTGATATATTTGAGGTAGGGAACACTTTTTTAAAATAATCTGAAACCTAAAAACTAAATATGAAATAAGTCTTAGAGTTCATATTTGTGAAGATAAAACTAATCCTCACCGAATTATATAGTACATCACATAAATAAAAATAAAAGAATTATGCTAATAATTAAAATAATAAAACCAAATGTGAAGAAAACAGATTGGATTCTTTATACATTAATGATGTGAATGTAAAATGGTACAATCATTCTGAAAAATAGCTTATCAGTCATTTACAAAACTAAATATGCACCTACCACATGCCCCAGCACCATACTGTAGGACCCCAGCAAATTATAATGTATGTTCACTGAAAAATTTGTACATTAATGTTCATAGCTGTAATAAGGAGAAAGAGAATCCCCATATCCTTCAATATGTGAAACTCTAGGTTATTCATACAGTCTAATATTACCTAGTAGTAAAGAGGAATAAATTAATGATGAATGAAATAAAAAAAAAACAGGGATCTCAAGGCATTCTGCTTAGTAAAAAAAAGTAAACTTAAAAAATTATTTTGTAGATGATTCTATTTATATAACATTCTTGAAATGACAAAAATATAGAAATAGAATAGATTGTGATTGACAAGGGGCAGGGAAGGGTGGCAGAGGGGAGGGGCAGGGAAGGGTGGCAGGTGGGAGTTTAGTGATGGAAGAGTCTGTGCCTTGATTGTTGTGGTGGTGACATGATCTATAAATGGGATATAACTGCCTAACCCTAAATACACACACACATGTAAAAAATGGCAAATACTGAATAAGACTCTTATAACCTATTTATTTATTTAAAAAGATTTATTTACGCATAAAAGAGCCAGGGTACAGACTAGGTGTGGTGGGTGAGAGGATGCACCAGAGACAGAGTGGGGAATAGAAAAGACAGATTGACTGAAATGCACTGCTGAGGGGAGCAGTGGGTGAGGCAGGAGAGGTCTACTTTGTCATGTGGGTCACCTCCCAATTAAACTCGTGTTGCAGTGGCAGCAAATAGCTTCATAGTGCTGAGACTTAACCCCTTGCACTACCAGGAAGCCCCCCCCACTTACAACTTAGACTGACAGAAACACACTGCTGGGCCTCTCTGGTGGCGCAGCGGGTTGAGCGCCACACTGTGAAGCATCTGCTGCACAGCAGTGTGAATTCGAACCCCGGCCAGGGAGGGGACCCATA
>JAGFMF010011381.1:12415471-12433780 GCA_019455555.1 Galemys pyrenaicus
TCCCCGCTCTGTCTGTGGTGAATCCTCTCACCCCCCACATCTCTGGCCTGTACCCCAGTGCTTGTATGCATAAATAAATAAATCTTTAAAAAAAATAAAATAAAATAAAAAAAGGACTGAAGGCAGTCAGTGTCTCACTAATATAGCTCTCTACTGATGACAAAAGCTCCCATTGGTTAATTTCTCATAATTAATGAAAACAATGAATTTTGCATGGTCATACAGCAGGAAAAATTGATAAGCTATGTTTAAAGGATTGATCATTTTAAACTGTATTTTCTATTGAAAGGCCCAATACTGAAAAGCTCTTGGGACATAAAAAATACTGTCCCTTCTTTTGTAAAACTTAGTTCTGTGAGGATAGGTGTGAGTTTTACAAATAGCCAAATGCCACTGTGAGTCTGATATGGTAAATAAAGCAGATGACCATTGCAGTGGTGTAAACCAGTGTCACCTCAATAAAGAAAAATAAAAAGCAGATGATCAAGTGGGTAAAAGTTTGTTGTTTTTTTTTTAAACCTAAAGTATGGCTGAAAACTTATCATTTTATGTGAACTAATTATAAAGAGTTCTCACAACTGGCATAGACATGAGCTCCCACCGTAATGCTTAGAAGGAAACACTCATTTGTATGCATAAGTTCTGATAAAAGTTTTTAAAAATTCACCTCACTTCTAGAGTCATAATTTGGAAGTGATGCCTAATCTTGGCAATAGTATGTTAAACAAGCAGTATTGTATGTTTAAGGGGTAGCACTTATTAATCTCTTTGAACTATTGCAAGTGAAATGTTTGCTAACTCTATACATAGCTGTAACTCTTTTATTCTCTCAACCATATATATAAGGGTGATTCAACCAGTACTACAACTAGTTAAGTTTTTAAAAATCTCTATTGATAGTGTATTCAGTCTTCATCTTAACAGTAGACACAATTAGGGCTGGGGCTTAACATAGCTCTTATACATGGGGTCTGGCCTGCCTATCTGTAAGTGGACTATGATGTGAAAGCCATCTAAATTCCTAGTATAAGCAGTCTATGTCATGAGTGACTGAATTCAGACAAGTTTTGTGTCCCAATGTTTGTGTCTTAGCCAAAGTACTTGTTCTTTTCCTTGAATGTTTTATTGCTTTATTATTTGATTTCCATTAGGAATTGTGGAGTTCTAAATGTTATTAGTGGTTTACCACTTTCACACACTATTACTGTTTTTGGAGATTTATGTGTGGAAAGAGAGACTACCCTATTTATTCCACCCATTCATATACCTGCTCACATAGATGGGTTCACATCTATTTAAATAAGCCAGAAAAGACACAATATAATAAAAAAGGCTTGAGCAGAAGAGCCAAGTCGTGGGTAGCTGATGAAAAACTGGCTTTACTGTAGAAAAATCTCCAGTAAGTAGTAAAAAAATGTTAACTCTTTGGTGTGCTTAAAAATAGTTTAATATTTAAAAAAATAAAGCAACTTAAGACAAATTGCTCAATTTTAACAGAAATTCTTGAAAATTTTTCCTTAAAAATTCAATAAAGTACATGAGAATTGATACCAAGAGAAAACCACTTATGAAATGTTATAAAAATGTCAAAACTTAGACAAAATCTAATTCAAAATGGATTAAAGACTTGGCTATAAGACCTGAAACATTCAGTACTTAAAAGAAAGCATAGGTGACACACTCCTGAGTATCAACCACAGATATGTATTTGGGGCTGGAACCCCAATGGCAGAAGAAACCAAAGCAGAGGTAAAGAAGTGGGATCACATCAAACTGAAATGTTTTTGTACTTCAAAAGAAATTCTCACAAAACCAGAAAGACAAGAGAGATGATGTTTTCCTATTATCTGTCTGAAAAAGGGTTGATTTCCAAAATTATATATAAAGTGCTCACACAACTTAAAAAATAAACAACTTCATCAAAAAATGGACAAAAGATCTAAATGGACACTTAACCAAAAAAGACATTCCAGTGGCCTACAGGCACATGAAAAAATGTTCAGCACCACTTACTGAAAGGAAAGCCAAATCATAATCACAATGAGATATCACCTCACCCCTGTGAGAATGTCCTGTATCTAAAAGGATGGTAACACAAAGGTTGGTGAGGCTGTGGAGAAAAAAAACTCTCCTCCACTGTTGATTGGAACATAATTTGGTATGGGCTCTATGGAAAATGGTATGGAAATACATTAAAAAAGTAAAAATGGAAATACCATATGTTCAGCAATACCATGTTGAGGTGTTTACCCAAGTAAAATGAAAACACTAACACAAAAAGATCTGTGCTTGCCTGTGTTCATAGCTTATTATCTTCAATAGCCAAGTTGTGGAACTCATCTAAGTGCCCAGTGACAGATGACTGGATAAAGATATTATGGAATATGTACTACTCAGTGATTTAAAATGAGGAAATAGTGCCTTTTGGGACAAGATAGATGGATATGGAGGTGATTATGCTAACTGGAAGGAGTCAGAAAGTAAAAGACAGTTATCAGTGGTTTCATTTATTTATCCAGAATAAATAACCAAAAAATAAAGCATAGCAAAAAATATTTCTTAGACTCTGAAAAATATACTGGTTACAAGAGCAAATAGGGGGAGGGAGGAAGGCACAGGTGAAGGAGGATGTTAGGCCATTGGGACTGAAGCATTAGTGGAGAGAGAGTGAAGAATGTGCACATATGGGGGGATGTGAAATGTACCCTTAACATATACATATGTAAATTCTAACAAATTTTAATTTTAAAATGTGTTAAAACTTGTGAGCCAAATAGCACAGGGTTAAAGAAAATACAAAAAAATTACATTAAAATACTGATATTATAACTAAAACAAATAATCAAGGGAAACCTAAAACCTACACTTGATCATTCATTTCTTCATCTTGCATTTAGGGAATACCTACTATGTCTCAAACATTGTGTGATATGCTGTTGCATAGAAAAAAAAATGAGATATCTTATTGGGGTAGAGGCGAACATGTATACTAACTAAAACATCAGAGCTGTACTTCATAGAACTATGAAACGATTAGTATAAGATCGCAGAGAAAGAAAAAGCTGTCTGGCAAGTCATAGAAGGCTTTGCAGAGGGGGTAATATTTGAGATTAGCCTTGAGAAGAAATAGAAATCATAATGAAATAGAATTTATATATCATGATGTTTTTAGTGAGCAGGATAAGTGAACACATCAACCAAATGTATAGGAGGTAATCAATGGGCACTTCTAGTCTAATCACCAAAATCTGAGGTTTCTTTGGCAGTGTCTACATCCATTTTGAACGTAAAGAGCTGGAAAAAGGTAGACTGAGGCCCCTTAAATTGAGTATGTAGTTGATTGTTGCAACCTGTTTAACCCTTCCAGCATATTTCTGTTCAATTGACTAAAAAAATGGACAAGTTCTATGATGTAATCTCCTTAAGGAATAAAGAAGTAAAAATAAGGAAGAAGAGGAGTGGGAGGAAGAAAAGGAAGGAGCAGAAATTTTGGAGATGGATCTCAGATATCTATAGCATGTTCTTAATTACCCTGATAAAATGTGGATGAAGAGAAGGCAGCGGTGGGATGGGGGTCAGGGGGCAGCACATAGGCCTAGTTGGAAAAAGTGAAACTAGTGAGCTAGGCCTAGGGAGAATGGATTTTGTAATTCACTGTAAGGTTACTCACAGCTGTTGCATCAAGCCTTCCCTTACTCAAGTAATGAACAGATTTCACCCCAACATTTTCTCTTAAGCTTCAATATTAAATTTGCAACCGCTCGTTAGATGTGATCACTATTTAATAACCGTCAATCTTAACAATATTTTTCTATTTCAGAAAATTTTTTGCAAGTTGCATTTATTTACAGTATCAGTTTTAAAAAGATCATTAAAGTTAGCTGGGCAATAAACTGGGCACTTTACCAAAAGATGGATATAGCCCAAATGTCACTTTTCTATGGAGAATCTGCAGTTCAGTTTTATTCAGAGTAAAGAAAAATGTAACTTTTGACCATATTGAAAGAAACTCAGGTCTGAATCTGTACCTAAACTACACATGTAATGAGTACAACGTTCTGCTAATACAGCTGATTTGCTGCTGCACTTGTCTACTGTTTGCTAATAGTAACAATTGTAAGCAGAGTAGTGCAACTAGTATTTGGAGCAGTCCTTACAGCATGTCAGGCACAGCACTTCACTTCTCTTCTCACTACTAGTTCTCTGCGTACCTGGGCCACTGCTTCACTGAAGTGATTTTTGATAGTTAAGCTTTTGCAAATCTCCTCAAGAATTTTCCCCTTCATTATATTGACTATAGGCTTGCATGTAACGTCAAGTAAACCTTTGATGTCTAAAAAGTTTGCAGCCAGAATGAGTTCAGGAAGTATTCCTTGGTTAAAGTTTAGGAGTTCTTGGTCCCAAACAGGGATATCACCGGTCTGCTTTTCTTTCTAGTCATCATCCTCAGGAGGAGGAGGGTCATCTTTGTGGTGGGTGTGCCACGGAATAACCTTTTTTAATGTTGCCGAATTGATATTTGGAAGAGAAACTGGGTCATCGTCTCCGTCACCCATTCTCAGATCTTCCAACATTAACTAAATAGTCACAGTTTCACATCAACTTCAAATATCTCTCCATTAGAACTCTACAACTTAATTGAAGACATGGTGCTCGGTCTCAAGGAGGTAGAAAGCCAGAGGCTGAGGACAGAGGAGTGGCATCAGCAGAGAGAAGAGAAAGATGGAAAACAAGGCTGCTCCTCACCCTTACCATTTTTTAAAAAGATTTATTTATTTATTTATGCATATAAGAACTGGGGTACAGGCCAGAGTCCAGGGTGGTGAGAGGATTCACCAGAGACAGAGTGGGGAGCAGAACAGGCAGATTGACTGAAACACACTGCTGAGGGGAGCAGTAGGCGAGGCAGGAGAGGTCTGCTACACCATGTGGGTCCCCTCCCCTGCCGGGGGCAGAGATCGAACTCGTGCTGTAGTGGCTGTGGTTTGCTTCATAGTGTGTTGCTTAACCCACTGCGCCACCAGGGAGGCCCGAATTTGGCCTTTTCTTAACTGAAGCAATGAACTTGCAGTTAATCAGTAAGAAGGTTGTAATTGCTGTCATTTAGTCCTTCAGCATATGGTTAAGGAGTTGTAGAAGTGTGGCCACACTCTTTAAAAACTAAAGGGTATACAGAATGGATAAACTCTGTTAGCTGAAGACACAGAACTCTGGAGAAGAGGTGTCAGATTATAACAGTGGAAAGCATCCTCTATTCACCACCAAGTGCCAAGGGGACAGTTGAGGTCTGTGGCATAACTGCATTAGGTATATTAGATGCATGTAATTGTGCTATAGGGAACAGGGTGTTTTCACCAATGCAGTTATGTGGGGGTTGTTGAATTAACTATTCAGAGTCATAAGTTTAATACATTGTACAAACAATGAATGTGATTCGTTGGGAGAATCCTTCTAGTGAGATATTAAGAATGAAGAGGAGGAAATCTGTTCACTCTATGAATGAACAGTTGACAAAAACATTTGTTGGCTATATTGTATGCTTCAGTGTCTACTTCCTGAAAATGCCCAGATTGCCCGAGGGTTTTCTAAAAACCTAATATTTTTGGAGGAACTGAAATGTACAATATGTCATGGGGGGATGCAAAGGCAATTGTGGGTAGAAAAACATTTATCTTACTTTTTACTATATACTGGGAACCTTTTAATATCATATCACTTAATTTACACATCAAATAGATGAAAGAGTTGTTTGGCCTATCTTGTATAGGCAGCAAAGGCTCAGCAAGGTTGACTAGCTTAAGGTTGCAGAGGTAATGAGCAGTAGAGCTTAGATTGGAACCTAAATTTTCTACCTTCAGAATCATATTCTTTCTACAAAACCATGGGGCTCTTCCAAAGATGATGAATTTGAGAAAACAGTAAAGAGTACAGAAGGGACACAACTGGGGAGGAATGAAGATTTTGCCATAACATTCTATGGCTATAATGCTAACTCACCTCGGCTTTTTCACTTCTACCAGAAGGATCTATTACATAGAAATTAGCTATTCTTAGCCACTCCACTGTTAAGGATATGTTACTGGGCTGCAGCAGGCAGGAGCAGATATGTATGCTGCTTCAGTATAAGTTAGTTGTGGCAGTTGCTCCTCAGAAACCTTTTATGTAGCAGTGTACTGCCTGGATCGTGGAATGGACCAATCAGGTGTGAGCTGTGGCTTGACTGATGCTTTGTTGCCGGGACTCTGCCTCTCACCACAAGTCAGTGGTAGCAGAGCACTTTATTGTAAATTGCACTTTCTGAATTATGGAACGGACCGATCAGGTGCAGGATTGAAAAATGTTCCAATCAGACTGTGTGTGTGTGTGTGTGGCACCCTGAAAGTGAAATATAAGCCAGGGTCAGAGGGAGCCTGGAGTACTCATTCAGAGGAATTGGTTCAGTGGGATTCATTGGACACAAGGAGGAGCAGATGGAGAAAAGAGTGGAGAAGCAGCAGCCCTGAAGAAGAAGGGGTCTGGAGAAGCAGCAGCCCTGAGGAAGAGCCACTGCAGAGGAAGAGGAGAGCCCTGAAGAGGAGAAGACGGTTCCAGCCTCTGAAGAAAGGAGGGAAGCCTTCAGCAGTTACCTTCTGAGGAGGGGAGAGAGGCTGAAGGACTCTGCAGAGACTGGGCCTCGGTCCTGTCTCTGACATTGGCAGGAAGGAGCACCAAAGGCCCTGGGCCTGGTATCTCAAAGAGCTGTTAATTGTTGGTATAAGCCAACAACTCACAAGAGCTGATAACACTGGGTGTCTCTGGACACTGCCTCTGCAGGCCAACTGGTGGTCATTGCTACTGGCCAGTGCTGCCCAGCACTCCTGGTGACCGGTGACTACCCTCATGGATGCTGTCTGGATCAAGCAGCCAGCCTCTTGTGGATATGTAAGTGTTTTTGTTTCCCCCTGTTAGTAAATAAGCCCCATGGTTTTTGTTCCTGTAGCCTGAGGTCTCTTGCAATTGTGCACGCAGGTGAGAACCCACAGACAGTGACCTGTATTGGGCACTGTTCTCTGTTAGGCTATAGCCCCTGTTGCTATAGTCCTTGATTCTGGTTTGTTACCTTTTGGCCTTTTGGGACTTTTGGGTGGCTCTCTGGCCTCAGAGCCTCCCCCTATACCCCCCTGTTTCAGATACACCTTGAGCTTTAAAACTTTTTTTTGGAGAGCAGGTACAGAGTTTAAGAAGAACCTGCTTAGAGAATTAAGGTATTTTTTTTTTAAGATTTAAAATTTTTTTTATTAATATAAGAACTGGGGTACAGGCCAGAAGTGCGAGGATCCACGAGACAGAATGGGGAGCAGAACAGGCAGAGTGACTGAAATACACTGCTGAGGGGAGCAGTGGCTGAGACAGGAGAGGTCTGCTGCGCCATGTGGGTCCCCTCCCTGGCTGGTGGCAAGGATCAAACTCATGCTGCAGTGTCTGCGTTTTGCTTCATAGTATGTTGCTTAACCCATTGCACCACCAGGGTAGGGCCCGAGAATTAAGGTATTTGAATAAATCTGGCATATAGACCAACTGAATGAATATTTTTTACTGTTAATTAGTCATTTTGAAGTTTTGTTCAAATGATCTAGTTTCCATTGTCTTCAAAATCTACAAAGAACCAGCCTATGAGGTTAGATGCATGAAGACCACTAAGTTGAAAAACTTAAAGTAAAACCAAAAATCTCTTCTGGATATGCCATATATGACATACTGTTATAAAGTCTCTCCTGGCTTATGGTGCAAGTCTTTATCATTAAAAATCACCCTCCCTGGTGGTGCAGCAGGTTGAGCGCTGCACTGTGAAGCATCTGAGGCACAGCAGCATGAGTTTGATCATCGACCAGGGTGGGGACCCACATGCGCAGCAGACCTCTCCTTCCTTGCCCACTGCTCCTCTCAGCAGTGTGTTTTAGTCCATCTGCCTGTTCTGCTCCCCACTCTGATGAATCCTCTCACCACCCTGGACTCTGGCCTGTACCCCAGCTCTTGTATGCATAAATAAATAAAATCTTAAAAAAAATAAAAATCACAGTCACAAATATGCTGAAGAGGTAGGTTGACCTTCCCATGATTGAGATCCTGCTCTCACTAGAGGGGAAGTGGGAAGCCCAGACATCTTTTTCCACTTTGATGCTAAGGCAATACTTCTCAACTTTAGCATGCTCAGAATCAACTGGCAGGCTTATTAGCATGGTGGGCCCTATTCCCAGAGTACTGAGTCAGTAGGTCTAGATTGGGTCTGAGATTTTACAATTATTACAAATCCCTAAAAGTACTACTGGTTCAGGATTCACATTGAGGACCAGTCTATTAGGGTGGAAAGTAGGGATAGGATGCATGGGAAGTATATCCCTAATAGCCATTGGGGCAACTTCTGACATGGCTCCCAATGATGTAATCTCTTGCCCTTGCATGTGAGCTAGATTTTGTGAAGTTGCTTCCATCAAAGAGAATGCAGCAAAAGTGATGGGATTGTCACTCCATATTTACATTATGAGAAAGTTTCCATTGTCTCTCTTTTAATCTCCCCTCTCTCCTTTTAATCTCCCCTCCCTCCCTTCCATCTCCCTTCATTTCCATCTCCTGTCCCACCTCCCTCTTTCATTTTCTTTCTTGCCCACTTGATTGCTTGTTCTGATCAGCCAGCTGACATGTGGTGAGGTGTTCCATAGACAGGCCCATGGGGAAGGAAACTGGAGATGCCTCCAGCCAATAGCTTGTGAGGATATGAGAGAGACCTACAAAAGAACAGAATCCTGCCAACAACTGTGCAAAGGAACTGGGGGTGGATCATTGCCAGCCAGTCCTTGAGAAGACTGCAGCCACGTGAAAGACCCAGAGCTAGAGGACCCAGCTAAGCTCTGGCAGAGTCCTGACCCAGAGAGACTGTGAGGTAATAAGAGTCTGTTGTTTTAAACTGCTAGGTTGGTGGTAATTTGTTAGCAGCAACAGAGAACTAATACAAGTGACCTCGTCCCTTTTCATGAGATATGAGCTAGGTGGTAAGATGAGTGGGATTGCCTTAGTGTGAGTGATGGGAAACTTCCTGTACATCAGCTGCACTGGTACTGAAGTGAGTCTGTTCAGAAGTCTCTGTTCTCTGGGTTTTATCTTCTTCAGATGGGATTGTTTATTCAGATAATTTGTGGCTAATTCTTAAGTTCTCCTTTTGTAATCTGAAAGTAGTTTATATGAGAAACAAACTCAGAATGGACTAAACAAAAAAATTCATCTGTCAGTCTATAATGTAACTCTCCATACGTAAGCATTTACATATCATGAGTATTTTATCACTCATGATAAAATTAACATAAGCTAATGTCTATAGGTAGATAAAAGCTATAAAAAGTCTCTCATATCTGACATGGTATTTACATCAAAACTAAATGGTCAAAATAAACATTTCAAATTCACAGGATTGTAAATGTTACTGAATAATATTTAGGTAGGTTCTCTGTGATTTTTCTAGTGATAAAGAAACAGATTAAAGGAAATATTTCATTGTTTTCCATTTTGTCAAAATATATTGAGACAATCTAGTAAATCAAGTCAGTAAGTAGAATTCTATTATAAAAGACACATTATTGAGATTTCTTTCCCCAAATATGGCTTTTGTGGATTAAAATCCAGATGATCTAAATATTAATAGATTAATTTATGTGCAGGAAAAGTTACAAATCATTCACTTAAAAATTGGCTTTGTGCCCACATTCTGGAGGCACACTAGGGAGAGTTGTAGCTGTACAGCAATGTCTACACAGAGTGAATTTCTGAACATAATTTATGTAGATGAAGTGTGCAGAATGTTTTTATTTGTTCTACATCTCACTGTCTCACCTCTGCATGAACTTCCCAAACCCAGATCTACTCCAAATACTCTTACTCCCCTTCTCCACACTTCCCTCCAATGTGTTTGCTTTGGCAATTTCATGTTCTTACAAACAATTCTCCCAACGAAATCAATCACTCTTGCACCCAAAGAGAAATACTGTGCACTCAGTGCGATGACAAAATGAAACATGTTTGAGGCAAACCATGTGTTCCCGCGTGTCCGGAATTATGCTATTTGCTCAAGAAACAAGTTCCTAATGTGTTTGGCTTCTGTTACCCCTTGTGATTGCAACTTTCATTGTCTTTTGGGATTTATGATTTCAGAAGCAACTGCTTGGATTCATTTAATGGGACACTTTTGGAATGCGAAGCCTGGGGGATTCACCCAACAACAGTCATCCTGTTCTCCTTTCCAAGGCAGGTCTGGCCCATATAAGGGCACCTGGTGTTTGAGGAATTCTGGAGGATTAATTCTCTTTTGCATTTAAAATACCAGACAAATGGCTTATCTAAAGGACATGCACCCTTCTTGATTTGAAAGCTATTCAGTTCATCAATCACACTATTTGGGTAGAAATACTTCCCGGTGATGGAGTGAGGCAATGTCCTTTCAGAAAAGAACTTTCCCATGGTGCTTTTCCTCAGAGGCACCCAAGATACTTGACCAGATTTGTCCCTCAATTTGACAGCGTATTTACTCAGAAGCACAGTATTACCAGTTCCATTTTATAGCCATGAGCTAATCAAGACCTCCAGCGCTGGTCTCTTTTCCCCTTTTGATGGATATCCACCTCCTTCCCCCAAAGGTTGTTACAGTAGGAAGCCAGCTCCCAGACCCATTGGGCATTTTAACTGGGTTTCCGTGCTCTCTTCCCGTGGACCTCTGCAGTAAGCCTTGGTTCATTTCCTGCCCCATCCCACTACCTTTTGGGGGCCTTGGGAAACACAGGTCCCAGTAAGCCTGATATATTTTTTCCTACATCTCATCAGTCTTAGATTTTTTAGAAGGACAAATGGGATAAGTAAACTTTCCCACCAGCCTGGTGTTCAGTTCATCTAAAAATTAAATCCATAAGTCATTCATTGGAGCAAATGGATGACCAAGGCACAAGAAGGATACGCTAGAGAATCTAGTCATAAGTGATGCAGAAAGGCTGTAGTTTAAAAAGGGAGGGTCAACCCTACTTCCAAAAAAAGAACAAAAAAAGGAGGGTCAAGAATTAATATGTCATAAAGACTAGATTTTTTTTTTAAAGATTTATTTATACATACAAGAGCTGGGGTACAAGGCCAGAGTCCAGGGTGGTGAGAGGATTCACCAGAGACAGAGTGGGGAGCAGAACAGGCAGATCGACTCGAAACACACTGCTAAGGGGAGCAGCGGGCGAGGCAGGAGAGGTCTGCTGAGCCATGTGGGTCCCCTCCCTGGCCAGCGGCAGGGATCGAACTCGTGCTGCAGTGGCTGTGGTTTGCTTCATAGTGCGTTCCTTAACCCACTGCGCCACTAGGGAGGCCCAAGACTAGATATTTAATGGTTCTACCTAGTAAGAGAAATGTGGGTACTCAAAATTTTAGTCTTTCTTTGATCTCGGGGCAGTCAAATGAAAATTGTACGTTATCATCCTCCACAGATATTGTGGGGGTAGCACAGTGTGCATAAAGAGGGGCTTATACGACATAGCTCAGATTTGTGGGAAGGCAACAGTTTGAGGCCCAGCACTGCCAATTATGAACCTGGTGAATGAGATACTATTTAAACTCTAGGATCCTCAGCTTTCCTGGCTATAAAATGGGCACTAAAATGCCTTCCTCACAGGTTTATTGTGATCATTATAATATGATGCATGCAAAGCACTAGCACAGGAGACAGTCCAAGTCAATGTTAGCTGCTGTCATCATCATGTCACCACTGTTTTTGATAAGACATTCTCATCTCCATCATGGAATATAATGGATTCAAAGCAGCTTATGTTAGGTACTAAGTAAGAATGGGGAAAGTAAATGATGAAACTTTCCTTCAAGAGGTATAAGAGGTTACAAAGTAAAGGAAGATAAAACAAGCTTCAAGGTCAGGTGGGACCTTTGTAGGGCCCTGATCCAGGCCTTGAAGGTTGGGTGGTATTTGCACTCAGTGTTTCCCCATGCCCCTGCCCTGCCCTCCAGCTGTGTTGCACTGACATGAAAATCTTCTCTGCTGTGGACTCAGCAATTGTTTCCCTCAACTCGTATTTTGAAGCTCTACCCTCTGATGGTATGGAGGTGGGGCCTCTGGGAAGTAATTAGATTTAGATGAGGTCTTGAGGATGGGTGCCCCCAGGAAGAGATTAGTGCCTTTATTTTTTTTTTAAAGATTTATTTATGCATACAAGAACTGGGGTACTGGCGAGAGGTGCATGGGGTGAGAGGATCCACCAGAGACAGAGTGGGGAACAGAACAGGGAGATCGACTGAAACACACTGCTGAGGGGAGCAGCAGGAGAGACAGAAGAGGTCTGCCGCGCCACGTGGTTAACCTCCCCAGCAGGCAGCAGGATCGAACTCATGCTGCAGTGGCTGCCGAGGTCTGCTTCATAGTGCACTGCTTAACCCACTGCGCCACCAGGGAGGCCCCCGAGATTAGTGCCTTTATAAAGAGAGGACCAGGCTGGAGGTGCTTCTCTGTGTCACTGTCAGGGCACAGTGAGAATGTGGACATCTGCGAGCCAGGAATGGGTCCCTTACCATGAGCTGAATCTTCAGCACCTTGATCTTGGATCTCCCAACCTCCAGAACAGTGGGAAACAAATGTCCATTGTGTAAGTCTCCCACTCTGTGGTATTTTGTTATAGCAGCCCCAGCAGACTTAGACACTCTCCCATGGAGGCAAGGGGGGCCCTTGTTGGTCTACCTTCCAGATACCCAGGTTCATTAAGTTAAGGAACAGGCAGGTACTTCACTGATGTCTTTTTCTTGACTGGCAAGAGCAAGGTGTCCTTTTCTGGCTGGAGTAACTAGTAAAGGAAATTTGAGTTGGAAATATTGAAACCCATTCTCTTCTTTGATTTCAAAGAATTTTAATTACTCAGTGGTAGTTTCTTTTCTTCTTCTTTTTTTTCTTGCACTCTGAAACTTCTACTTGCCTTATTTCCTTATCTCTGCCAACCAGATTCAAAATAAAGTGCAGACTTTTTTTGAAATACTATCTTTCCTTTTTTAAAAGATTTATTTTTATTTATGCATACAAGAACTGGGGTGTAGGCCAGAGGTGTGTGTGTGTGTGTGTGTGTTTGAGAGAGAGAGAGAGAGACAGAGAGAGAGAGAGAGAGAGAAAGCATTCACCAGAGACAGAGTGGGAGCAGAACAGACAGATCTACTGAAACACACTGATGAGGGGAGCAATGGGCAAGACAGGCGAGGTCTGCTGTGCCATTAGGGTTTGTTCCTTGGCAGGGGATTGAATTCATGCTGCTGCGGTGGCTGCCCATAGCTTGATAGTGCTAAGGCTTTAACCCCGGTGCTATCTCTTTTTCTTTTTAAATTCATTCTTTTGCTGATCAAAAGGAGCCATGAGCTAGCTCCCTTCATGCTTCACAGAGACATAGATAATTTAATTTTGACTTGGGAGGCTGTGGGGGACAAAGTCAGACAGGTGGCAACTGGCATTGTCATTAAGATGATGCTACTTAATGGCCAAAATAAATCAAGCATGTGAAGGATATATAGGAGAGAAGGGAAATTATTTTAATTCTCCAAACTCATCAGTTGTAACTTCCCGAATTGAATAAAAATAAAAATGTGCTGATATAGAATAAAGGGAGAAGTGGGCTCATGGTCCTAAGAGTTCATTTCACGTTCTCTGTCCTAGTATTATGCTTGCTTTTGAAAACTACCAGACTGCGCTGTGAAGTGAGATTTAGCTTCACATCTCTAGCACTGTTTAGATAATTTTCTTCTGTGTATATTTGAAGTCTTCGAATATACCTTTTTCATCTCACACTTGGAAGTCTTCATAATGAACACATTTACTTTCTGCTTCATCTTTACATATTAAATATGTGCTTATGTACACATCCCATAGGCACCTTCTGGCAGTGATGCCCAGCGTGTTCATTCCAGGACACCAGCTGCCTGCTCCCCAATAGGGAGGCAGCCGCAAGTTCTCCTCTTAGGCACTCTGACCAACTGTTAAATTGTGCAGGGCTAACAAGGAGTTCATGACCGCAGTTCATTTTCTTTGGGACGGGTACCGCTGTGAATCAGGAGATCTTAATTCAGTTTTCAGCCATGACATTTAAAAAACTGTAGTTTGGTATTTTTTCAGATAGCTTTAACATTCAAGCTTGTTTACTATGAACTTTCATTTCCACTTTCAAACTTGATTCAATTAAATCGTCCATGACTTTTCCTAGAAATACTGTGACTTTACAATGTGACTTCACAATGACTTGCGAGAAATGGTGGTTTAACCACTTCATGACTAGTCTCAACTAAATTCAGTAAAGTTAAAATTGTGTCTTTCTTAAATATTGGAAGGAAGAAAGACCAGAGGAAGCAAGAGCTTACCACGACGGAGAGAGGCACTGAAGTAGTTGTGTTGTAGTAATTCAATTTTGTTGGTGGTGTTTACGCTGGAACCTCTAAGCTTTGACGTTCCATTCTCAAGACTGGGGCGCTTCCCGCTATTTTCCCTTTTGTTGCTAGAATAGGAAAGGGCATGCCTCTCTCTTTTCATTCAGCCCAAACATAACACACGAAGCCTCTCTTGCTTTGGGGGGACATGTGGTTGTGTTTTAAGCGCCATCTGTAGAAAGAGGGTCTTGGGAAGCTTCTTCCCCAGAACAGAGAAACAGCTCCGGAGCGAGTGATCTCCGGCGCGCAGATTCAACCAGCCCGACCGCACTTGGCTCCGTCACAAACCTAATACGGCAGCCCATATTGTTGCTCGGGAAGTCTCCAGCCAAACCGAGTTCTTGTAAAAATAAATACTCATCAGCAAATATTTTGATTAGTTAAAAATGTTCTAAACGGCTCACTCCGCGCTCCCTGCTCCCCCCACGGCGCGAGCGCAGAGACTCTCCCCCTACTCTGGGGCGGGGGCGCGGCGCAGCTGAGCCCCGCGGGTCCCCGCGCCCTGCCTGCGCCTCCGCGCGCCCAGCCCCGGCCAGGCTGGAGGTTCGCTCTGCCTCTCCGGCGTGCGGAGCCAAGGGCTTGTGGGGCGCAGGCGGCTGGCAGCAGGCGGCCTCGCCCTCCCCGGGGCCCGCGGGCGCGGCCGGCTCGGAGCCGTCGCAACCTCGCTACACTTACTTGCCTTAAGCTCTTTATTAACTCCCCCGGAGCAGCGCGGCTCCGGCCGCGCCTCCTGCGCCCCGGTGGTCTGGCTCCTCCGCGCCGCGCACATGCTAAACAGATTAACATGCCTTGGCTGACCCACGCTTCGCAACCCGCGGATAGGGTTTCTGCAGCTCCATGTGGAAATTAACCTATCTGTACCCGTGGTCAGCTGCGCCCGGCCGCTTCTGCACCGGCCCGGGCAATCCAAACAAACCCAGGCCGCTGGCTCCCTTTGTTACTCTTGGCCCCCCGCCCCCCTTCCTGGCCAAATATTTATTGGAAAAGAGGTTCTCCTCTTTGGCTTAAGGTAGGGCACATTTCTGAGAGGTCTTTATTTGTAAATGATTTTTGGCAGGGCCAGGCACCCTTAGGAGGGGGTGGCAGGGAACCTAAACTCCGTGACTGGAGGGTTTCTAGCCCTCCGCAGGCAGGGAGCTATTTATGTTTGCACAGGGCACCCTAGTCCTGTTCATTAAAAATAACACGCACCGTCTATATTTTGCTTTCATAACGGCCCCTCTGTTTAATAGGGTTGTTTGCTTTGTTTTAAGCAAGTTTATTCCTTCACCTCCCATCACGCCGCCCAGTCACACCCAGTAAGCAAAGTGAGGTAATTCTTCTAGGCCTTCATGCTTAGAGGATCTGAAAAGGCAGGCAGATGAGGCTTATCCTGAAGCGCAGCTGTGTGTGCCTCTGTCATCGTCCCTGGGCACGGGGATTGCCAGCGGCCCCTGTTCACTTGTTAAGCATGGTCTCCCTTGCCCTGTTACTTATATCGTAATGATATGTACAGGGTTTGGCTTCCACTGGCCACAGATTGGGGGGGGGGCACAGAAATGGGCTGCCATAGTGAGCACTGCTGCCAGGAGGAGAGAGGTGGCCACTCATATTCCTGTCCATGTTGTTGGTCATGCGATGTCTCCACTGTTTGGGAGCCACAAATGTCTGTTTTCTGAGATGGCTGCTGCTCGTGATCCAGCCATGGTTACCTTGTGCCATCACTCAAAAATGAGCCTAGGCTGTTTGAGGTTGCCAGCTGTGCCATCCTTCCTCACTGACGTCTAGCCGTGTTGCGTCACTCTGCTGGGTGGTTTTGGCATGCCAGGATGTTGTCTCTCAAGCTCTGTGGCAGCCATCCACCCACTTGCGTTTATTTTCCAGCTAGCCTCCCTCGGTGCCCTTCCCCACCCTGGCAACTGTGAACTGTGTGAGACTCTCAGGTGGCACCCACCAAGTGAGAGGCCACAGTGGACCCACAGTCAGCAAGGAGGGTGGGCGCAGCTGCCCGAGTGGGTCACCGTTTGCCAGCCCACTGAGTGACAAGCTGGCTGCTGATTCATTTTGCCCTTCCTTTCAAATAGTGTGTTTCTTGGATGGAGGGCTGGCTCCCGAGGTAAAAAGTTTTCGGAGTTGCAAACATCCAGAAAAACAATCAGGAAACAACTGGCAGCACATTTTAGGGGTTTTGGTTTGACATGGAGGAGATGAATAGAATTGGCACTGATAATATGCCCTCAGCTAAGAACTACATTGAAGCAGAACTATAAATAAATGCACTAAGGAAAAGGGAAATCAGCAACCCTCCTTACCCTCCTCCAGCCCCCCCCCCCCATACACATTACCATGAGAGACCTGCTAAGGCAACAGAAACTNCCCCCCCCCCCCCATACACATTACCATGAGAGACCTGCTAAGGCAACAGAAACTGCTGAGCTTGAGAAGGAAAAATTAGGCTCAAGGTCCAAGGCAGTTCAAGGCCTAAGTCAGTCAAAAGCTGGTGGTTCTTTTTCCCTCTGGTTGTGGATAATATCTCAGAATTCCTTCCAGCTTTGCAATTGTGGCGTTTAATCAGAGTCTCGCTGTGAGACCATTTCTCTGTGTTTCTCACAAGGCAGCTGGCATCTTGATTTCTGGTAATCCTTTTTTTGTTCATCATCAGCACCAATACTCGATATTGTCCATATGGATCATGTGTGTGGGAACACACAAATTACAGCAGCTTTTGTCTTTTGTCGTGAAGGGCTGACAGGGCAATAAACACACACAGCCTCCCTCCTCCAGGAATTCCTCATCCTCCCTGTGTGGCTCTAGCCCTGTGGATAATATCATTACAGGACTAAACAAATAAACAGTCGATCCGAATCAACCAGCAGGCACTGGGGACTACACAGTTCCTCTCTGCAAAGATGATACAAGTAAATTTACACTCACAGCTTGGAAGTACTCCAGCGACTATGAATAGCTGTTCAGTTCTGTTGGGGTGGGGAGAAGTTGGGGTGCGGGGCTGATCCCCCAGCTCTGTCTTTGCTTCAATCAATGTGAGCTTTCAGAGTTCTGTTTTCTTTACTATCCTCAACTGGGAACATCAAGGACCAGTAATACTTTTTATGAACCCTGAGCTCAAAGAAGAAGCTTTTACTACAAAGTTAACATATTAAAGTCAATGACATGGATGAAAGGTTAACACACTTCTGCCAGTCCAGGGCTTCCCCTCGGAATGTGATTTCCTGTGTTCGGGCTGTCGCCGCTGCTGCCTCTGCCGCAGCCCGTCTCCATAAGCTGGTCGATTCATAAACCGGCATATTCCACTTTAGCAAAAGAACAGAAACTGTCTGTAGTCAGAGTCACAGCAAACACTTCTTCTAATCCTGACCAACACATTCTTTTATATCATTTTTCATTGAAAAGAGTCCATTACAGTGATGTCATGAATACCACATAAGGTTTTCTTTTTTCAGGTTTAAAAATGAAGCTTTCTCTTTTCCTGTATTTATATAGGTCGCGGCTGTTCCTGGGATATGCAGGTCTCTTTTTCTGCCTGTTCTTGTGACTTGAAACTGATTTCTTTTTGATCATCCTTTTGACTGAAATAATGTGAATGTGATAGTTCTGTGTGTGCATTTTGAGGGAGAAAAAAGGGATTAAAAAAAAACCCAAACATTAATAGTGGTGGTAACATTAGACAAACAGACAGAGTGATTTTTTTTTTTAAAAGATTTATTTATTTATGCATACAAGCACTGGGGCACAGGACAGAGGTGTGGGGGGGGGCGAGAGGATTCACCACAGAGAGCGGGGAGCAGAACAGGCAGATCAACAGAAGTACACTGCTGAGGGGAGCAGCGGGCACAGCAGGAGAGG
>JAGFMF010011381.1:12434014-12461367 GCA_019455555.1 Galemys pyrenaicus
CCCCCCCTGGCCGGCAGCAGGGATCGAACTCGTGCTGCAGTGGCTGCGATTTGCCTCGTAGTGCGTTGCTTAACCCACTGCGCCACCAGGGGAGGCCCCAGACAGAGTGATTTTAACGCTTTTTATTTCTCTACTTTTTCTCTAGTCCCACAATCCTCCAATAGTTGTTCCAAGAAGTATTTGCTATTTTTAGAGTCAGATAAGATGAGTATTAGCAAGGTTTATTCTCTTGAGGTGAACACTCATTTCAGTTCAGCAGGGCCCAGACTCAGCATAGGTGACCCCAAGGCTTTTATGGTTTATCTGCTGGAAACCAAGGGATCAGGCAGTTTATTCAGGAAGGTGGACCTGGGCCAAGGGAATAAAAAACAAAACAGATAAACAGTGGGAAAAAAAAGGAAAAAAAGCTAAAAAAAAATAAGGAAGTGTTATTTTCAACAAGCGCTTTATAGCATTTATGACTCACTCTGGGGCCTGGGAGAAAACACCTTCTTCCAATGCCTGGAGACCCTCGCAGGTGAATTTAGGCTTGGTCAGTACCTGTATTTACATCTTACACTGCCAGGGTTCTGGGGTGAGCACAAAAGGTAGGGGGAACAGCATCTTGGATCTAACAGGAGGCCCATCAAACTCTACAGGCAGAAGGGGGTGAGTGGGGACGACCTGTGTGCACTGGGTGAGAGCAGCCTCTAAAGCTCCTCGAAGGTCACAGTTCAGTGCGAACAAGCAGAGGAGCAAAGCAATGAGGGGCGGTGAGCGAAACAAACAGACGGGTGTTCGGTGCTGTGGACCCCAGGTGCGTCCCTGCAGGAGGTTGTGTTGTGTGAACCTGGGAAAGTGACTGATTCTGTCCTGGGCCTTACCTTCCTCCTTTCGAAATGAAGAAGTTGGCCTGCTGATCTCAGGTCAGTTGTGTGAGTCAGCTCCTGTTTCAGAGTATGTGAGGACTCCTGTGTTATGTGTGGTTGACAGGTGGTTGAAGAGCTCTGATAAGCAGAGCTGCTCAGTGTATGAAACAGGAACTTTTCCAAGGAGAAAGGTCCTAAAGTACTCCAGAAGTGGGTGGGGCAGATAACCTAAATCATGAAACTTTGCCTAATCGGGGTGCCCGTTATCACAGTGACAACTATTGTATTGGAGGAAAGTAAGGTTGCCCTCAGATCTAAAACTGGAATGACGTGGGAAGACTTTGGGCTACACTGATCATTTATATGACAAAAAGTTTGAGTTTTCATCTAAAATATCGTTCACCAGTCCCAACACATGGCAGGAACTATGTTGGGTGTGGGGGCAACGAGAAAGAACAGACCCTCCTCTGCTCAAGGTGAGCGCTCAAGGAAACTGTCTTCCACCTCCTCCTCCCCAGCACCCCCACCCACTCCCCATCCACCGAGGCCCTAGCCTCTCTAGTTAGTCTTTAGAAGCCCCAGTTTGGTAGGGAAGGGTCATGGGTTCATTCAGGAGCAGAACTAGCTGGGTCAGGCGCCATCAGACAAGAAACAAGCTACCGCCCCAGCTACCTGATTGGCAGAGAGCTGGGAAGGAAGTTGTCCTGACATCACACTAGTCCTTCCTCTGTTGTCATCATTGACTCAGAATTCCCTCTGTATCTTAAAAACATGGCTGTGGTTTTGTTGCTTATATTTTCTTTGGGGTCTCGCATCATAATCAACGCAGTCATTTGAATGCCAGCTTGTCTCGGCATTATGAAGAGACACTAAAGAAAGGGTTTTAATTTTACCCAGGCTGAATTTTATTTTATTTCTTTCTTTATATATATTTGACATCAATTGTAGTCCCCGTGGAATTTCCACAGTCATTTCACCAGTGCACCATCACCTCAGTCCCTTGTGCTTTTTCTGCCCTCATCCCATTCCCTCTCCCTACCCCCCCCCACAAAGTGCCTTTGTGATTTGCCTTTGTCTTTTTGTTGTGTTGTGATTTATTTTTTAAAATTAATTAATTAATTTAAAAAGATTTATTTATGTATATAACAGCTGGGTATAGGCCAGAGTCACGGGAGGTGAGAGGATTCACCAGAGATAGCAGGGAACAGAACAAGCAGATTGACTGAAGCACACTGCTGAGGGCAGCAGCAGGCGAGGCAGGAGAGGTCTGCTGCACCATGTGGTTCACCCACCCTGGCCGGCAGCAGGAATCGAACTTGTGCTGCAGTAGCTGCTGTTTGCTTCATAGTGCATTGCTTAACCTACTGAGCCACTAGGGAGGCCCCTGATTTCTTTTTATTGTTATTGTTCTTTTCCTTGATCCCTTTTTTGGTTCCTTTATAGTCCTAAAAGTTAAACCATCCGATATTTTTCTTTTGCCTTCTGATTTATTTCACTGAGCACAATCCCTTCTACCTCCATCCATGTTTCTACAAATGACTTTCCTTTATCTTTTTTGATTGCTGAATAGTATTCCATTGTGTATATGTACCATATCTTCTTGATCCAGTCGTCTGTTTTTGGGCATTTGAGTTGTTTCCAGGTCTTACCAATTATAAATAATTCTGCAATAAGCATAGGGGTACAGGTACTCTTTTGGATTGGTGTTTTTGTGTCCTTTGGGTAGATCCCTAGGAGTGGTATTGCTGGGTCATATGATAGCTCCATTTTTAGTAGACTGAGGAACCTCCATATGACTTTCCATAGTGGTTGGATTAACTTGCATTCCTACCTGCAGTGTACTAGAGTGCCTTTTTCTCCACATCCTCTACAAAATTTGTTGTTGCTGGGTTTTTAAATATGTGCCATTCTTAGTGATGTAAAGTGGTATCTCATTGTGGTTTTAATTTGCATTTCCCTGGTTATAGGAGATGTTCAACACTTTTCTCATGTGCCTGTTAGACATTTTCATCTCCTCTTTGGAGAAGTGTGTTTTAAGAAGTGCCTTTAATGAAGCAAGCAGGTACTCAAGGAAGCCAGGTATGGAAGACAGTTGGATTCAAAGTATGGTACTTCCAGGAAAAGATGCAACCCTGGAAATGTCTCTGGTTCAGTGATAGAGGTGGAACTGAAGGTTCACTTGGACAACCTTTTCTTTCATGTAGAGAAATCTCCTTCCGGAGAATCTTTAGTGCACAGTGTTTAATAAGACATGCAATTATGATGTAATTCTTAATGAGAAATATATGTCTATTTGATCTTTGCCCCCACTTCTGGCTCAGCACTGCTAAAACACTTAGAATTTTCTAAGTTAAGAGAGTGAGAAAGGTGTCTTTTGTTATGTGAATGAGAAGGTTCTGGGATCCCTTTCTAAGGAGGGTTGTGGGGGCTGCTTGTCAGGAGAGTCATTCACGTGGTTAGAGGGCTGGAACGTCCAGTTCTATTCCTGGACCGCTGGAGGGACTTTTGCCAATCAGGTAGCCCAGGGCAGAGGGACTGAGGGTTGAGCCAGTTGCCAGTGACCAATGATGTAACCAACCACGCCTATGTAATGAGGCTGTCATGGAAGCCCAAGAGTGTGAGATTTAGAGTTTCCAGGTTGGTAAACACGTAGAGGTGCTGGGGAGAAGGGATGGTGCAGCATATGTAGCGAGGACTTGGAAGCTCCATGCCCCTTTGCCATACCTTGCCCTGTGTATCTCTTCCATCTGATTGTTCCTATTCTAGCTTTTCATTATAATCCAGTGACCCAGTAAAGCAAAATGTTTCCTGAGTTCTGTGAGCTATCCTAGCAAATTAATTGAAATGAAAGATTAAGTCATGAGACCTCTGATTTGCAGTCAGCTTATTAGAAGTACAGGCAACAACCTGGGCTTTTGACTGGTATCTGAAGTCCAAAGAGGGGGTTCTTGGACCTCCAATCTATAACTCATCAGTTAGAAACACAGGTGATAGCCTGCATTTGCCATTGGTGCCTGAAAGGAACAGGGAGGGCAGTCTTATGGGCTGACCCCTTAACCTTTGGGATTGATGTTATGTCTGGGTAGATGGATCGAAACTGAATTAAATTGTATGCTACCCATGTGGTACTGGAGCATTGCTTATGGGAGAGATGGGAAAATCTGCCCCCCACCCCCAGTACATATTCAAGTTGGATCCAGCTAGCAATACTCTTACAAGATCCCTTCCAATTCTGCAGTTTCACAGCTAGTCTGCTCACACAACTCCTTGATGCCTTCCTGACTTATTGATAGGTTCAAAATCCCAGGAATTGGAAAAGAAAGGGTTTGAGGAAAGGGAGTGATGTTTTCTTCCTCTCTTTCCTTTTATAGATGCATGGCAGTCCCAGAAAACCTCCTATTTGAAATTTGGATTTTTCCCTTACTTACTGTCTTTTACAGTTTTTCATTTTATAAAAAATTTCCCACTTGACTGTAACTTTGGCAGAGTCTATTCATTGTCCTACAATATTTGCTTTCCTTTTTTCCCTGTTAGTATAACCACATTCCCCTGTAAGTTTTAACTGGACATATGGCTACCCCTAGAGACTACACTTCCAGACTCTCTCATAGCTGGATATGGCCATGTGACCAAGACTTGGCCAATAGGATATGAATGGAAGTGATGTGAACAACTTCTGTGTTCTGTCCTTTTTTTTTTTTTTGAAGATCTATTTATTTATGCATACAAGAGCTGGGGTACAGGCCACAATTGTGAGGTGTGAGAGGATCCACCAGAGACAGCATGGGGAAACAGAACAGGCAGATCTACGGAAATACACTGCTGAGGGGAGCTGTAGGTGAGGCAGGGGAGATCTGCTGCACCATGTGGGTCACCTCCCTGGCCCAGGGAAGCAAGCGCCTGCTTTATCTTTGGTGAATCCTCTCACCTCCCGAGACTTTGACCTGTACCCTAGCTCTTGTATCATAAATAAATAAATCCTTAAAAAAATATTTATTTTTATGTATTTATGCATATAGGAACTGAGATCTAGGCCAGAGGTGAGGTGGGTGAGAGGATTCACCAGAGCAGAGTGGGAAACAGAATAGGCAGATCTACTGAAACACACTGCTCAGGGGAGCAGTGGGTGAGACAGGAGAGGACTGCTACGCCATATGGGCTAGCTTCCTGTCAGGGAATGGAACTCAGGCCACAGTGGCTGGTGATAGCTTGATAGTGCTGTCTGTGACTTTAATCCCTGTACCACCAGGGAAGCCCCCTCTCTTTTCTTCTTTGCCTAGATCCATTTAGTCATCAAGCCTTGGTGACATTTTTCCTTCATTATGCCTGTGAAGCCTAACCCTCCCTTCTACTTCTGAGTCCATGTTCTGATCACTCTATGCCCATGGTACTAGAACACTTCCTAATTGACTCCCAGCCTATAGCAGAGCTAAGTTCCAGCCTATTCACAAGATGAATTTTCTCCAAATGTCAGTTTCTTCATTTTGTTATTTTAGAAACTTATTTCCAATTCACAATAATTGACTATATTGACTTACAAAAGTGGCATTTTCATATTGATGTTTAAGTTGGTTTTCAAATAATTTTGCTGCTTGGGTCCCCCTTTGATTTACAGTTTCATTTTACCAAATGATCTCTTTATCCAGTCTGTCCAGATTTCTTAGCCTTGCTTACAAACCTTGATCCTCCTTGCTATGCCTTTGCTTGTGTTGTTTTTCCCTCCTACTAAGTTTTTCCTCTTCTTGTCAATACCACTCTATTTCTTTCAGGATTCAGTTCTACACTATCTTCCTCACTAGAGGTCTCTTGATCAATCATACTTTATAGGAAACCCAATCCTTAATTGGAATTCATATAGTATTCTCTGATAATACAAATCTTCCTTCCAAGAGAAATTGTAAAACCCTCAAGGGTTTATTGTGTTCTCTAATTTCTTAAGTGATTCTTGATTAAAAGAACTTCTGTTTACAATGGGTGTGTAAGAATTGCTTTCTGGCTTAAACAAGCCTTTATTTTTATTTTAAAAGGAAGAAACAAACAAAATAGAACGCTCACTACCATCCATTAAACCCCTTCCACATTTTCCCTTACCTCCACCCTCTTCATCTCTGGCAGCCTCCTTTTGGTTTTCTATATCCACTTGTTTATTTTTATTTTGTCCATTTATCATTATATTGCACATCTAGGTTTGATCATTCCATGCTTGTCTTCATCTTTCTTACTAATATTTCTTTACAAAACCCTTCAAATTCCTTCCATTTTGTTACAAATGGAAAAATTCCATATTTCCTTATACTTGAGTAGAATTACATTCTGTATCTATATTGCATCTTCTTTCCTTTACCCAATAATTCTATCAGTGAGCATTTAGGTTGCTTCAATATCTTAGCTGCAGTAAATATTGTGGTGCATATACTCTTTGAGTTGCTTTCATATTCTTCAGATGGGCCCAGAAATGAGATTACTGGATCACATGGTAGTTCTAATTTTAATTTTATGAGGAAGGTTCATACTGCCTTCCAAAATGGCTTCACCAATTTCCCCACCCACCAATAGTGTAGAAGGGTTCCTCTTGCTCCACATCCTTGCCAACACTCATTAGTAGTCTTCTTGATGTTAAGTCATTCTCACAGGTGTGAAATGACAGCTTATTGTGGTTTTGATTTGTGTTTCTTAAGCGATGATGAACATTTTTCATATGTCCATATATCCTCTTGGGAAAAATGTTTATTCACATCTGCCCATTTTTAAAGTTGGGTTATTTTGTTATTGTTAAATTAGATGAATTCTTTATATTCCTTGGATATAAACCCCTTGTGGGATGTGAATAAGTCTTTACAACTAATGGATTTTCTAGTCAGATTTTCTTTAGTTTCTTTACTCCATTTTGATAGAGTTGCTAGTGAATACTGATGTAACCACAAGACTATAATATGGAGAGAGAAGGAAAATTCAGGATCCTGCTTAATGAGCAATCTGACAGGATGATCCCTGAGTAATTGAGAATTCACTATATTAACTTGGTAGTCAAATGATAGGTGTAAGAAATGGAAAGTTGTGAAACAATGCGTTTTTCATGGAAGAACAACATTTTAAATGAAAAGGAGGGGGGAATAAGGCAGATTTTTCTGACACCAAGATAGATGGTTCTCAAATTTTATTGAGTCAGAAGCCTTGGCATCTTGTTAACGTGCAGGTTCTTGTCCTCTACACTGACTGGGTAGAGCTGTGGTAGAGCCTACGAATCTGCATTTTCCCAACGTTCAGTTGGGACAAGTGGTCCTTCCATTACATTTTGACAACTGATGAGTGGATGGCTGAATGGGATGAATTCTTAGGGAATTCATTGAGCTTTTCTTCTCTGGAGCACCTCCTAAAGATGATGTTTTTGTTTACTTAAGCATAGATGAGCTTATCACTTTGGTGGGGAGGTGTGCTAAGGACATATTCATGTCCTTGAAAAGCAGCTGGCACCTTAATCTCAGACTTTAACCTCTGGGACTGGATTCATGAGAAAAAAATATTTGTTGTTTAAGATCCCCAAATATTTTATTATAGAAGCCTGGATAGATTAGTGCATCTGGTCTTCATAAGAAAAAGAGGAGAGACACAGGGGGGATCCCTTATAATAGTGGAGATAGAGACTAGGGTGATGCTGCTACAAATAAAATAATGGCGAGGACTGATGGTAACCAAGTGTCAGTGGGCCATGCTCTTGGAAGGCTCTAGATGAGGAGCCCCTTCGGTAGTAACCATCCGAAGCCAGGAAGAGGCAAGCGGCTCCTCCACTTGAGCCTTCCAAAAGCATGGCCCACTGACACTTTGATCTTGGACTTCTAGCCTCTAGAATCATGAGAAAATAAATTTCTATTGTTTGAAGCCAACCAATTTGTGCTTTTTTGTTGTTGTTGTATGGTAGCTCTAGGAAACCAATACAGAGGTTTAGCTATAACCTGCCACTTGGCAGAGTAGATGAACTCTCAGTATAGATGCTCACTGTTTTATAGACTTGTTTGCTCCTACTTGGAAGAATATTTGTTTTCAAATATTTGGAATTGTCATAAACTAGACAGCCTTACATTGTCCCTAAAACAGAACATACATGGTATTGAATATATAAAGGACTTTTGATTTCTCATGACTAAAGAAAAATTGTAAATGTATTATTTTTAGGAATAAACACTACACTTTTATAACAGAAAATAAATATGTTTTGAGATTGAATTATTAGTCATGAATGGATGTGGTGTCACTTTTTCCTCATAAAGTTCTAGAAATTAACTTGAAGAATAAAGTCTGGTATTTCATTAATTTGTAGTGATGGTAAAATTGTATTTAGGGAGTTTATTGAATGAGACTTCAGTAATTGACCCTAGCAGAAAACTCATTCAAGAAATCAAATTTATTTCCTCATAAGATACAGTAAGAGAATCTCCTCTATTTTTGGTAGTTGCTTATAATTGTTAAGTTACATACGCAAGAATAAATTACGCTTCTCAGTGCTGAAGGCTCATTATTATTGTTATTATTATTATTATTATTTTTGGTTTGGTCCTTTAGTGAACCTAATATCTAACATGCCATTGACTTGCTAGCATTTAACTTATAGTCCTACTTTTTAGAGCTGTGCTATATTATGGTGTAACATGATAGAGAAGGGCAAAGAACTGAGATTATTGCTGGCATATCAGTTCTTTCCGCTAATAAAACACTCAACTGAGTCATTTTTTTCTGGCCACATTTCCATTGTAAAAAAACTTAAATCAAAGAAATGACTGCTTTTATTGGCAAAACAGTAGATAAATCAGGGATGTAAAAATGCAAAAAGAAGGATTCAGTACAAGCTCTACCCAGGATGGACTTGCTGGGTGAAAAGGTTTATTCTGTCAATTTTCCTCTTGAGACACTTAGGTTTAAGGAAATGTTTGCACTGCTCTAGAGAAAAAGTTGGCTGTGTGTTTTTCTTTTGTGTTTAGGCCACTCTGGAAGTAATTCCTTTGGGCATAATTATCTAACATATGGTGATTTAGAAAAAGTCCAAAGCAAAGGTCACTGGGATGTTTTAGACAGGAAAGAAGAAAATTCATCTTGGAGAATAAAGTGAAGTCAGGAAGGGCTGAGGTACAACTTATGCTCAAAGGAACATGAAAAGTAAAAGTGAAATTAACTTGGAGGGAAAAGTTCCACTCAGGTTTTTTTGTTGTTATTTTGTTTTTGAGTGAAGCTTGTGCAGACTCATGGGGTCACAACATAGAAGGGCCCATTACTCAGTTTAATACTCTACTGTCAACCTCTTGAAATTCTTAGTAACTTTAAACTTTGGGCTCTATAGTTTCATTTTCATTGCAAATAATACAACCAGTTTTGCAAAAATCCTCATTGTTGTGTTTTTGTTTTTTAATGAGAAAATCAGGTCCAAAAGAGGGTAACTGACTTTCTGGTAGATCCAGGAACAGAAGTCAGATTTTCTGGATTAAAACTACACAATGAATTCATATCCAAAGGGTTTAAACAAAGAGAAATACTTTTCAGCTTCATAGTGAAAAGAAGCTTCTTCATGCATTGTAAATAAATAAGTCAACAAAAATTTAAGGACTCAAAAGGGAAGAATATTCTGGACATCATTGAGAAACAAATAAAAAAAAAAAAACCCACAAACCTCACACTGGTTTTTCAATTTACTTTTGTAAAAATGTTGGCTGCCATATTAGTTTTCCTCATGCTAGCATCAGCCATTCAGGGCCTCTGAGCTGAGGGGATCCTGGACTGCATGCTCTGTCTTCCTACCCAAAGTGCCAGTTGGTCAGTAAGTCTGAGATGGCGCAACATCTGTGCTTTTATGCCCTGGAGACTGACCGCCCTGTTCTGCTTATGTGTCTTTATTGCTGGTGCTGTACCAGTGAAAACAGATTCATTTTTAGTAACAGAGCACTTACCTTCAGTTTATCCCAGCCGGGCACCAAACCATGCAATACTGCACATTCATAATTGAGCACGTGCAGTAGTGGCCACTGCCCCTGGCTTCCACAGGGCACCAAACTTGAGGAGACTGGATTAGAGAGCCGTCTCACTAAATTTTTGTCCTCCATTATTGTGACATTCTGTATCTGACTCTTAGAATTCATAATTTGGTTGGATTCTGTATGAAAAAAGAGATGTTAAATAATTGATTAGGTTTTCTTTTAAGATTGGAACAAAAGAGCTACTTTGAATCACCATGCCCCAACTAACTTTTGCTGATAAACAACATTGATGGAAATAAAAATGTGGGTTTGCAATTCTGCCCATGGTTGTCAGCTGGAATTCTGTTGGATCAGAACAAAGGAATTCTTAAAACATTTTTTTTTCCTCCGTGAGAAACATCCTACTTCACATTCCCCCAGTACAAGTCAGAGATGCATAGATAAACTTTCATTCCTCACCTGATTCACATAGAACAAGTTGTCTGAAACTACTAAATTTGACAGCAGACTGAAGGAATCTGATGAAAGTATGTCTTTCTGATGCAATACTTGAGATGGTAGGGATTTTATTGGCAAAGGGGGAGCCAAATGTGTGGAAAATGTGGCTCAAGCTCTTTTGTAAAAAAAAAAAAAAAAAAAATTCAAGATTTTCTCAAGTGTCTGGTAAGGGAGTGGAAGGGTGAGGCATCAGATACTTTCCATGTGTAGGTCAAGTGTAGAGAAGGGTGGTGTGGAAAATACAAGGAAACAAACTTAAGAGATTTGTCTTGGCAAGACTTTTACATCATAACATTTTGGAGCTGAAGGACCCTCTGGTCCTCCACTCACATTTTATAGCTGAGGAGACTTAAGTCTGGGGAGACAGAATTACCTGAGATTGCTTAGAAACAGCCAGGTCATAACCTCCAAGCGCAGTCTTTTATAAAATGTGCAGCCTGGCTAACTTCTCTGTGTGCGAAGATGCTAGGGAGAGGAAGTGGAGCTCGGTGAGATGCCGAGGCATGGCAGCATTAATCCTAGTGCCGCAGCCCCAAGAGAAGATCTTAGGGCTGCAGGCTTGGGTTGTGACCGCTGCAGCCCCCACAGAGGACTCATTCAAAGATCCTTCTGAAATCATTCCATGGCATGACCACAAAGGCAGACAGCAAAGGGAGAAGAAAGAGCCCCCAAGGTAAAATGATCTCCCTTAAAATGTTGAACACTATTTTTGACTAAAAATATGGTGAAAATAAGTCCTATGTGAAAATTGGCAAATAGGAGAAAGAAAGAGAGAGAGAGAGAAAAACACAGAGAGAGAGAGACAGAGACAGAGAGAGACAGAGAGAGAGAGAGAGCACGCACTTGAGCCAATGGCTCTAAGCCACCTTGAAAGTCTGGGTTCCCCATACCACAGAAACAAGAGCAGTCACAGTGATGCTAATAGAGGACCAGACTGGCTTTCTCTGAAGAGTTACTTCTGACAGCTGGAGTTGTTTTTAACCTCAGAAACCCCAGGCCCCTTAATCTGACCATGTTTGGATGAACAGCTCAGAGGAGAAGGTTGAAGCATAGGTAATGAAGCCACTGCTACTGTTGTGTCTATGTGGCATCAGCTTTTGCAAGGTGGCTGTCCAGAGCAAGCACTGTGACATAAGAGGATCGAGTTGGACAAATAAAACGCCTCCACCCAACAATAGTAGCAGTAATTGCTGTTTTTCCAAGGGTTGTGTTATCATTTAGCTGGTTTAGAAAGGAAAATAATGATGCTGTTTGTAAAAATACTACTGCTTTGGGCCTCCCTGGTGGCACAGTGGATTAAGCAAAGCACTATGAAACAAACCACAGCCACTGCAGCCACTGCAGCATGAGTTCGAATCCCTGCTGCCACTGGCTGGGGAGGTGAACCACATGGCGCAGCAGACCTCTCCTACCTCGCCTGCTGCTGCCCTCAGCAGTGTGTTTCAGTCCATCTGCCTGTTCTGTTTCCCTACTCTCTCTCTAGTGGATCCTCTCACCCCCACACCTCTGGCCTGTACCCTAGTCCTTGTTCATTTCTGAAAGTAAACCATTTCAAAGCAGAAAGGAGGAAATTAGGCTAAGATGCTTCTTATGTATTTTTTACCTTCCATCCACTCTCCCCTGCTGGCCTCTCTTGTATTATTGATTTAGCAGTTCAGCATGATACTCTCATTATTTTTCAGTTTTCTTTCTTAATTTTGACATCCTGTTTGGCTTCCATCTTATTTATTCCTCATTTTTAGCCTCTTTTTCTCATTCAGGCCTCATGTGCTGATACCCTAAATCCTTTCAAGTCCACATCTATAAAAGTACCTCAATTCTTCTGCCTCTAAGTCCAATTGCTCATGAGTTTTAATGGATGTGAGCCCAGGATAAGGTAAGTATCTTTAATTAAGCACTTTTCAAATCTTCTGTGGTGTGCACAGTTTAGATTACTAAGTTAAGCCAGAAAGCATTTCATGTGAGGGGGGATATGTAAAGATTAATAAGTCATGCTTTCTAAATTTCTTTAAAAGTCTCGAATGGAAGGTATTTTGCAAATATGACAATGCCGTTAGTGATAGACATTGCTTACACTTTAACAGTAGAGCCTGCTGTGAGTCACCCATCCTTCCATTCAGAAGCATTCATAGATATTGATCATGTGTCAGGAACTCTGCTAGGCCCTGTAAGATTTATTTATTTTTTTTTTAAAGATTTATTTATTTATGCATACAAGCACTGGGGTACAGGACAGAGGTGTGGGGGGGTGAGAGGATTCACCACAGAGAGCGGAGAGCAGAACAGGCAGATCAACGGAAGTACACTGCTGAGGGGAGCAGCGGGCACAGCAGGAGAGGTCTGCTGCACCATGTGGGTCCCCTCTCTGGCCGGCAGCAGGGATCGAACTCGTGCTGCAGTGGCTGCGGTCTGCCTTATAATGCGTTGCTTAATCCACTGCGCCACCAGGGAGACCCGGCCCTGTAAGATTTAAACAAAAATGACTTTCAAATTTCCTTGCATAGCTGTGTGCACATGCATGTGTGTTGAACAGTATACAAATAATGACAATATGTAGACTTCCATTTAAGGAGGAAGCAAAGTGCTAGAGGGTTAGCAGAAGGAAACATGACATTTAAGTGGGGAGTCACTTAGGCCTCACAAGGAGCCTCTTTTATTTTGGAATAAGTTTAGACATACAGAATGTTGCAAACATAGTAAGAAGTTTCCACACATCTCACTTAGTTTCTTCCATTCTTACCATCTTACATTTCCAAGAACATTTATTAAAACCAAGAAACCAGCATTGGTACATTGCTGTGAACTACACTCCATACTTTTGGGGTGTCACCAGTGTTTTCCATGCATGTCCTCTTTCTGTTTCAGGACTCAGTTCAGGGAACCGCGCTGTGTGTCCTTGCCGTGCCTCCTTGCTTTTCTCTCTGTATGACAGCCTCCCAGTCTGTGCTTGCTTCACAGCCTTAACAGCTTTTTTAAATTTAAATTTATTTATATATATTTGATATCAATTGTAGTCCCCATGGAATTCCCACCACCATTTCACCAGTGCACCATCACCTCAGTCCCTTGTACTCTTTTTGCCTTTACCTCAGTCCCTCCCTCCACTTGAGAAGGTGCCTTTAGTTTGTCTTTGTCCTTTTGTTCTTGTTGTTTTTTTTTAATTGTTATTGTTATAGAGTCATTTATAGAAACATGGGTGGAGCTAGAAGGAATTATGCTCAGTGAAATAAGTCAGAAGGTAAGAGAAAAATATTGGATGGTCTCACTTTTAGGAGGAATGTAGAGGAATAGAAAAGGGTTCAAGGAAAAGAATAATAACCTTGACAATTTTGAGGAATACTGGATAGGTAGCTATCAGTATCTAGCTCTGATTTTTCTTTTTTCATGGTTACACTAGAGTTATGGGTTTGGGGAGGAACATCTCACAGAAGTTTCCTCTTTTCACTCATGGCAGGGTACCTGATATCCACATGACATCATGGACTATGTTAACCAAGAACTATCAGTTTCTGTCTGAAAGGTGCTTTCATTTCTGCTGTAAGTACTGTCCACATCCACCAGTGAATTATTTCCACACATTTATGTTTCTTCTCCCCCACCACCTTTCTCATTATTTCCTTCTCTTTCCCCCCTTAACCTTTGAAACCTCACTGCATTTCTCCCCACCCCCCTGCACTTTTAAAAAAAAAAATGTCTGTTAGCTTTTGTATTTTCACTTCGCCAAGTCATGTGTTGTGTAAATGTTCAGTATTTATTTGTATTATTCTGACTTGCTTTGCTATACATAGTTTCTGTGAAGTCTCTCCACTTTGCTGTAAATGGCTATACTTCATCTTTCCTGTGGTCAAATAGCATTCCATAGTGTGGACAGAACCCACCACGAAGGAGCCCCTTAAAGGGAAAAGTCGCTGCACAGATAAATGGGCTGTGCACTGTGTCTGCGGATGAGTGAGACGTTCAGGCTGGCTGGTAGGTAGGGCACTCACTAGAGCAGTGGAGATAGGTATGTGGGCACTTTCAAGATTTCAGAAGATTTTGTGGGCATTTTTCCAAAGTTTAGCACCTCGTGGGGATGCGTTGGGTGGATATTGTAGTCCTGACTGAAAGGTGAGGAGCTGAGGCCCAAGGCTTTGAGAGGATGACAGAAGGTTGCACAAAGAGTGGCAGGGCCGGGACTTACGCACAGTTCTCCTGGTTCCCATCCCAGGACTGTTTTTTATCTTGATCGCTAACTCTTGGAAAGTCTCACAGAGCAGTTGTTGGGAGTGATGGGGCATCACAAATGAGTCTGGGGGTTCTATCAGGACTGGACCTCCTCCCCCAGCCTCATGCTCTGTCTTAATTTCCTACTTAAACTCTCTGTTCACAGAACCTGGGCAAACCAAAGCCAGCTCTTACTTCTGAAGACAGTCAAGCTTCTCCATGCAGGTCTGGGAGAGCATTGTCCTCTGCTGCTACTTCACCTAGTTCTTGCCCTGATACCTGTCCCCAAAGGGGAGGCACTATTATAGTTCTAAAGACAAGGTGTGGCACATGGTTTCTACTATCAAATGTTCTGGGGGCCGTCAGGGTAGTACAAGAGACGTGAGTCTTTTGACAACTGGAAAATAATTATAGGTCTCTGTTGACACAGGTACAGATTGAGGCAAGAATGTAAAAGATCAAAGGAATTTCTCTTCCCTTCTTTCCCAATGAACTTGGACTGAACCTTTACATGTTCCAGAAAGGGAGTCTCGGTTAATTGGAAATTTTCCTCTCCCACCTTTTTAGACTTAACCTTTACTTGTTTATTTCAGAACACCTATCATGTAGCTGCCATGAGTCTGGATTTGTGTTAGGCATTGGGAATGTAGGATAAACAGTATCAAATAAGGCTTCTTGCTTTTAAGAAGCTCACCAGCAGGGGTGACAGTAAGAAAAATAATTAGGAGAGAGTAAGTAATGCACTGTGCAGGCTTCACAGAAGAGGTGAAGCTAGAGCTGGGTCTTGTAGGCGGACAAGCGTTTTTGTGGTGGAAAAGAGCATATCCAAAGCATGGAGAAGAGAAACAGCATTGCAGCCCTGGGGAAGCGGGCGTCATTTGGTACTGCTAGAGCATGACAGGGTGCTGGCAACAGTGGGAGGTGGGCCAGAAGACACAACTCCTGCTCTCGGCCTCTGTCCAGACTCATCCTCTGGGGCAGGGGAGGATTAGTGAGACCTCAAAAAGGAAACCGCTAGCATTCTACCTTCTGTGATGCCTTTAGATAGCCAGGCTTTTGGATCTGAGGATTTTGCTTAACTTCTCATTTTTGCAACTTGATCTTGGAAGTACAGATCCATGATGGCTAATCCCTTAAAATGTGTTGAAAGCATAACAGCATTTGGTCTGTGATAGACAACAGATTTTCTTGCAAGTAATTTTTATGCAGCTCAGGATTGAGTGGAAACATCCCACTGTAGTTAATGCAGTATTCCTGTAAAACTCCAGTGTCTTTTGGGGAAAATTGATTATCTGCTGATCTTTGATATCCACTTGTTCACAGAGCTCTGTCATTATACTGTGTCACATGGCTCCCTTATAGTTTCCAAAGCCATTAAATGCTAAAGAAAACAGGATTTTTCCAGCTCTGATCTCATTATATATATAAATTCCAAGAGCAACCTCCCAGAAAATAAAAGTTTTTATACAACAGAGTGGATGTGTTCATGAAAGATATATTGTTTATTTTCTTGGCACAGAGTTAACTCTAAAATAAGATTACTTAATTGAAGAAAACATTTCCTGACATGCTGAGAAGCAACATTTGAACCAAATCTCCTCTCTCTTAGATTAAGTCGAGGGTAGATGTGTTCTAGGCTATTTAATCCATGTGAATCTCAAACAAAATCATTTTAACTACTGAGGCATTTAGTTGGTAAGACAAAATGTAACTCAATACTATAGGCAAGAGCTTGTAATCAATTATGATGTTTAGTTGGGGAAGTTCCTGGGGTTTGTTGTTACAGTAGTAGTTTATTTATTTATTTATTGGCACAAAAGATCTTAAATCTGGAAGCATTCAATTCAATTTTTCATTGTAGTAGGCTGCTCCTGGCTTTGGTTTGCAGAGTTACTCGGTTCATTTCTAGTAGTTCTTTTATGTTATTTTTGTAACTTTGGGGTCAGAATCACAATATGTAATATTATCTACTACTATATTTGAATATATATTATTAACAGGTCATATTATACATATTATGTATACTATATCTATGTGTGCTAATATATGCATTCTGTGCTTTTAATATATACAGTATATTTTCTTACATAATTTTATTATGCACAATCATACAATACTATATTTTTATTACTGTCTCATGTGTAGTAATTACATAGTAATTTATAAAATATTACATAGAATTAACTTGACAGTATTAAAGCTAACCTGTGTATGTATAGTGGAGACTGCTAGTTGTTCACCAAAATACTTTCCCTTTCTTTCCGGGCATATGACCATCTCACTGCTATAGATTTCTCTGCCTATCTTGGAGCTATGTAAGGCTGTACAATGAAGTTTGCCCCTACAGAATGTACTGCTGAAGTGATGTGTGCTACTTCCAGGGTTAGGCCTTAGATGTTAAGGAAATTTCCTCCATACTTCTTGTATTTTCCTGCCAGCTGGAGTTTGTATATAGAGACGCCTCTGACCAGATGGGCAAAGATAGTGCTGTAGGATAGCGGTACAGTACAATGAAAGGAATTTGGATCCCTGCATGTTGATGTGGAGCAGAGATGGCCTGCCCACCTAGACAGATCACCTTTGAACTGTTACATGTTAGGGGAAAAAAATCTCCCCTGCTCTTTAAGCCAGTCTGTCAGTCTGGGTTCAATCAGAGAAGCATGAACTTGAAGGAGCTAAAAAAAAGATGGGGTTTGTTATGGAGATTTGATCATAATCAATCGTGGGAACTGATTAAACAGTTTGTAAGGCTGTTGTTGTCCTTGTGACTGATGCTAGAGAGCTAAGTCCGCAGGGCAAGCAGTTGAGAAAGGAAGGGAAGGGGTTTGCAGGTCTGCGTAGAGCAAAGTGAGAATAAAATGGAATCCACCAACACAAGCTTAACAGTATTAGCTGCTCTGATCTTGATGGTGTGAGAGTCTGCACGAGAAGGAGATGTCCTGCATTATGGAGCTGACGCACAGCCCAGAAGGCAGAGAGACTGAAGGAGGATCAGGAAGAAGGTGGCGCAGTTACAGGCCTGGCTGCTGCATCACACTAACAGGATGAGCCAGGAGATCAGCAGCAGTGGCTGCCATTTCTCTCCTGCCCTCTAAATATCACACAAGGATTGCCTTTGTGACACACTCTAACTGGAAACATTCAGGGAGTGAAATTCTGGGAAATGGAATTCATTCTAGCCACATGGAGAGATTATCAAGCCCCACAGTCAACCCTCGTCAGCTCGCACCACACATAACTCCTTAAGCCGTATTTTATCCGAAGAAAACCCTTAGTGAAGCCGTGCTGCAGCCTGACATGATGCCTCTATCACACAGACAGCCTTAAAACAGCAACCCTGCCCCAGGGGAGGATGCCACATCCCTTTATCAGTTTTGGGATGATATTAATTCTTCTTTCAGCTGATTCAAAATCTTTATTCTTATATAAAGTTAATTAGTGTATGATACATTTTAAGGTTTGTCCTATATAAATATAAATTTTGATATAAATTATATAAATATCAAAATAAGGAAGAAACTCTCGTAATAATTATAGTCTTGTTTATGCAGTGGCCTCATGGTCATTGCTGTTTTTTCTCACCACTTTCTTCCACCATCCACTCCGTCTGCCCCAGTTAGACTTCAGTTGGGCACAATTCCTTGTCTGAGGAGAGATATGGAGGGTGGTGTGTCACTTAAACCTTCATTCCTGAAAGGTTCGGATCACAAACTGTCCTGCCTCAATTGGGTTATTGTATTTTTCCATTAGTTCTAATCCTAGGAAGATAGGAATAGTGAAAAGCACACCCAGAGAATCTCCTGCATTTCACATATATTATTCCTTAGCCCCATTGTGTAGTAATCCCAATTTCTCAAGATTTTCAGGATCAATCATGATAGCTAGTACTGTGCAGTAACTTTCTTTTTTGCTGATTTATTGGTAGAAGGAACACAAGTATTCAGATGTCAGTCTCAACTTACTGTTTGGAGAAATCACTATTTCTCGGTCAAAGAATTTTCCACCTTTCATTTCTTTGACGCTAAATCTCTTAAAATAGCAGAGTCTAATTTTAGGGATGGGAACAAAAATTGCTGCCAGTGAGTTATTGGTAATTGTGAGAAGAACTACCTCCATTTCTACTCTTTGATCTCCAGATGCATGAATCCTAACTCTGGGGGAAAAATGACTAATAACTGGATATCAAGTTAGAACACATCCTGTATCCTGGAGGACACTGCCACAACCCTTGCTGGCACCATAACTGAGTTTTCGAAAGGCTGTGCAACTACTCCATTAAATAGCCTTAAGATGATAGGAAGAATGATAAGACCAGTGAATTCCATGAGCGTGTGTACAGTACTGCAACTTCTTTCACTATGAGATGAACTGGTGACAAACAATGCTGTTGAGAATATCATGACGATGGGCAAAACATTCTGTAAATCCACACCTAGTAGTTTAGGAAAAAACATGTAGTCAAGAAAAGCAAGAATAAACAACTTTATTCTACAATAAGCCAGTAAGAATACAGTGCTGCCTGCCCCTTCCCTAAATGGAATAGTTCAGTGTAACCAACTTGTCACCAAGTAGTTGATTAATCCCCCAAGGGAACTGAGTCATATCAGTGGCTCAAGAGCTGTTGGCATATCAGGCACTCACCAGTGACTCTAGTAGGTCATAGAGTAGAAATCCATATTGCTGAGCCCATGAGTAACCTTCACCCCTTCATTCCTACCATGGCCACTCTGTTCATGAACCCATTGGGCAATGCCCACAGTGGGTAGAGAAGGATGCTGATTGACAGCCTCAGACTAGGCTAGCCTCACTTCTGTAAATCACCTTTCCATGAGCATGAAACACGACTATCTTCGCATTCTGTGCCCATCTAGAAAAGTCTGTCCACGTCGCTCTCCTGATCTCCTTGTCACCAGTTTTTCATCAAGTTCTTACCAAGTCCCTGACCATCCAGCTTTAACTATTAGCCACATCCCATGAATAATTGTAGATTGTACCTCTGGCCGTCTGTCTTTGCAGCTGTAGCAGGTGGTACAAACTGAATTGTTAACCTAGAATACTTAATTCTGGATTTTGTCCCTAAATTCTACTATAATTCTAGGAGGTTGATAGCAAAAATTAGTTTCCAACTTAACCTTGGATTCATAAACACTAGCCCTTGAAACCCATTAGCACTTAACATATTCGCTCTAACACAAATGCTAGAACTTTACATTTATTTCTTGTCCAGGTTAGGCGCTTGTGTGTATGCAGGTCTGGAGTTATAACTACTACCTCAGAAGTGCTCAGAGGGGAAGAAAGAAATTTATTGGTTTTTTACTTATTATGCATCTAGATTGCTAATGAGATATAGCCTTAAGCTCTGGAGGCTAAGGGCCATTTCTGACTTTGGTCATGTTCAGTACTCTCAAGCTTCCCTTAGTGTTTGGCACATGACAAATCTTAATAAGTAACATGTGAGAATGTATGAGTTGTTCATCAAGATCATGTCAAACACTAGAAACTTTCTGAGATGCTTCAAGGATCTGGACTGTAGAGAGGGAGGGAATTGAGTATGATGAAAAAGCACTGGGCTGGGGCCAGGACAGCTGCAACCTAGCTTTGCCTTTGCCACTGCCTCTTTGTATGACCTGTGCAAAGCATGTAGCCTTTCTGGGCCTGGATTTGTGGTCTGAGGACATCTAAGAGTTGGAAAGCAGCCCTGAGGGGCCTCTGGCGCTCAAAGGTATAGTTTAGATTGCTTAGTATCTAACAAAAAACTGTACTTGAATGCTTTTGGGATATACGCTTTCAAATTTGCTACAGTTATTGCTTCTTCCTATCACCTGTATGCCTTTTTATTTCTTGTATAGCCCCTAAAGTCATTTGAGTTTGTAACTTCTGAAAATAATAGGCTGTAGCTCTGACATTCTCTGAATGAATTCCATGGAGTGTGTTATAGGGGCAGGAGTTTGGGCCTGAATTCCCAAACTTAGAGCAGTGTCCTATGAATAGATGCTTCCTAAGTGTTTGCTGAATGAATGAACCCTGCATTAAAAATGAAGCAGACCCACGTAGACAGGCAGGTTGGGGATCAGGCCTGAAGGTGTCTCCCTCCAATTTGGATGGGTTTGTTTTGCCTCTGAAGTAGAGTAGTAAGGTCTCTGGTCTTTACTGACTCCTTAGCTTGTCTGGGAGGTCTCAAGTTGAGCACCACGAAGAGAAATAACACTTCTGCAAAGAACTTCCAACATCAAATAATACCAGTTGGTTTAAATATTAACTGCCACTGTTTAGGAGTTTTCAGAGCAAGGCAGAGGCCCTGTGCAGCCTGTGTTGCTGTGAGCACAGTCAGAAGCCCTGTTCTGGATACCTCCGCCTGAGCTTCGTGCCTGTTTGCTGTCCAAGTCAGTTCAGTTTCATTACTGGATCCAGTTGAAGAACTTCCTGTGAGCTTCCTACTGTGTGTTTTTAAAAATTCCTTTCTGAGAGTACATCCCCACAGCACTGCTGTTAACACTCAATAAAACTTTTTTTTTTTTCTGGTGGTTGTTAAACTTTAACATCAGATTATACAACACATCAGTAGAATATTCCACACAGGCCTTCCTTGCTAAGCAGAAGTGAGTCCTCCTAACTCATCAACTTTGGGGAGAGTACAAACCTAGTTCGCTTTCACAGCCACCTGGGGAGAAACTCTGCTAAAACAACACTTTAGTCCATCAGAAACAGCTCTGGCAGTCAGACAAGTGAACAAAATGAGTTAGAAACTTGAGATTTAAAGAAACAGCTTAAAATTGTAAATGAGTGCTGAGTTACTTGTAAGCAAGTATGCTGTTTTCTTACATTCTCCTAGTTCTGATAATTTGCAGTACAAATTTCCAGTGTATGAGTTCAAAATGTAAATAACTTGACAAACTTTGCCTGACAAATCCAGACTAATACTCTGTCCAGGTTCAAAAGTAAAAGACCTGTCTTTGAACCTCACATAAAGAGGACAGAGCAGATTTCCCCTGGTCTCGTATAGTTTACAATGTTGACCGTGGCCTAGAAGCTGAAGATCTCAGTCTGAGCAGAAACCCCATTGGTATTGCAAAGTTTCATTTGTGATTTGGACACTAAGGTGGTGTGGTGTCTGTGCTGACAGGCTGGTGACGAGAGCCATCCCCTCTGACAGTTCTCACTGGAGGCTGACAGCGAGTGTTTCTCCATGAGAGTACAAAGGGACACTTCCCACCCTCCCTTTTCCCCGCACCATAAGTTTTTACTGGAAATATCCCAGGAAGAGTGTGTGCTTTTGATTTCACTTGCCATGAGTAGATAAATGAGCCTAAATGCTTTCACTATGAAATGCGTGCACTTTGGGGCACAAAGTCCAAGATGTCTTGGGAAGATAAACATGCAGAAGACTCTGGGCCTGTGCGTCACAGGCTTTGCCTTTGTAAATGAAACCCGAGGTAGCATAATACTGTGTCAAGTCCGCACAAAGGATGATTTTGGACTGTGAACTGCAGAACTGCAAGTTTGAGGTTTATTTATGCATCTCTGGCTTATACTTGGTATGTTATTATCTTTACTAATCACCTGATTTAAAAATAAGATTGTGACAGTTCATTTTGATGAGAGTCAGTAGTTCACTAGACTTCATATTTAAAACAGAAATGATCACCTGAAATGATCCTGATCAGTAGCAGCGCGTGGTAGAGGGAAAGCAACCATGGTCCCTCTTTGAGAAGGATAATGGGAGAAATTAGCAACTGCTTTATAGATGTGACCCCACAAAACGGTACCAGTTTAAACAGCTCCAGATTATCACAAAGGCAGTTGAGGACTAATGACTTTATATATATTTTTAACACATGTGGGAAATACTGTTCTTCATCATTATGACCATCTTCAACATTTCCAAATCCAACAAAGGCCATTCAAACCTAACAGATTGAAGTGTTCCTGGTGTCAGGCTCCCGGAAAGGCAACGCTGATGGAGAAGCTCTGGTGAAGAACACACTCCTGTCAGAGGGAAATTACCTAAAATCTACATGGAGAGGAAATTCATTTTCAGACGTAGGTGGTCACAGGAGTTTTAGAACTGGTAATAGTGTTAAGGTGAGCCCCCTTTTAAATCACCTTTTATGATCCTGTAGCAATCAGCACAATGCTCGCATAAAATTGGTGTCAGGAAGATTTTGTGGAGAAGAAAGGGTATCCGGATTTGTTTGGAAAACAGGTTAAAGCTTACTGCTGAAGTTCCCCTTCAAAAATCTTTTAAAGAAAAGGGAAGCCTTCCTCCTGGCTCATTTTGCTAGCTTTCCTCCAAACTGTCCTCTTTTAAAGGAAAACAAAAACAAAACAGCCACTCTTCCTCAATGTACTCCAGGCACTTTCTCCTCAGTTGGGAGGCTCCCATGAGTCCCTTTGCTTCTGCCACTCCTTGAAAAGGCTTGTTTCCTTGGGACAGCTTTTCAGTGGCCTCCTCACAGGGGAACCAGAAACAAATTCCAAATGTCCATCCTTGGAGCCCTCGCCATGTTGTCATCTGGACTGTTTTATGTCTGAATTGTGTTGCCTGTTACTTCAACTGGATAACTTCACTGGGACTATGCTCTTTTGAGTGAACTATTTTGGAGTGCTGAAATTGGTTGAAAATGCTTGAAAAAGTTATAAATAGCCCAACTTGTTAGGCCGGTGCTGAGTGTAAGATGACTGGATGTGAGAAATTTCATAAGAAAATGTGGCAAATAAAAGGAGTCTGTAGTCTTTCAAGTCATGATCCTCTCAGATGCCCTTGTGGAGCCTCCTTTTTGTCCTGATTCAGCCTGGTCTTGGTTCTGCTGTCTCCTCCTCATTAAGAAGCGGTGGAGCTCTGTAACTTCCGGCTCTGCCGCTCACTAATTAGTCTCACCTTGCAGAGGGTTCTGAGAAGTGTCAGGATGGATTAGGAAATCATGAAAGTCACATGCATTTCACACTAAAACTAAAACAAATGAATTCAACGAGACCACCAATGCTTTTAGAAAGCAGCACCTGCTGCTCTGTGTTCAGTGTCAAGTCATCTTCAAGAATGTGCCAGGCAGAAGTTCCATGATACTGTTTTTTTTTAATTTAGTTTTTTACTTTTACCAAAGGTACATGTGTACACATGTTAAGAGGCAAAGACTTACATAGGCTTGCATGGAAAACAGAAATCTTACTATTTATATCCATAGCTCTAAATCACAAGCTTTTGTTGCTACTTCTTGAATTCTCACTTTTAAATAGTATTATGGAAAATGAGGATTTCACACTTTTCCTCATGCCGTCTACCACCTGTGTTCATATGAACACGTCACCCTCCAACCCTGTGCTCCAGGTAGTGTTACATGTGCTTAGTAAGACCCATATATATGTCCCCATTTTATGATCACTTAAGATGCTCTTGGCCACTGAGCTCTGTAGTATATGATGGTGGTTTTCCTTTTCTCCACAACTTACCTGTTTTCCTCGCTTTAAGAATTGTCTTACTTTTTCTTTTGTATGGTTTTTGATATATTTGAGATAAGCCCCAAACTCTCTTCAAGTTGTGGAAATCACCTCTCATTATACTCCAAACTAGCTGTTACACCAGAAGTCACTCCAGTGGTCTTCTGAGATGCTCCAAGCTTGATGTTTTGATCTCTAGGCTGGTTACATGTCTGTTATCTTGAAATTTCCCTTCCCTCTCATTTTGGGGATTACCTTAGCCTCTGACTAGTGTTGGACTCCTGTTTCTTAGACCTCAGGACTTCCTCTTTCTTGATTTATTGACTTGTTCTGGTGGAACACACCCTTTAGTAGTTATCTGAGAAAGGTCAAATGGTGGTATTTCAAGAATTGCATTTCTGAAACTACCTTTATTCTGCTATTTTGCTAGATTAATTTCTGGGCTGTCTATAAAATTCCAGGTTGGACATCATTTCCCCCTAGGAATAAAAGTTGTTCTTGGTTTTCGTATTTCCAGTGTTGCTGTTAGAAGTCAGATGCTATTCCGGTTCCTGCTAGTTCGTACTTGCTTTTAGGATCCTTGTCCTAGTAATGAGCCTGGGTGTGCATCTTTTTCAATGCAGTGAGGTTGGCACCTGGTAGCCTCTAACTCTGATGACTTTAGTGAGCTATTTGATGGTCTCTTCCCACCTATTCTCTTTTTCCTTTTCTAGAATTACTATTTGTAAGTTGATGGATGTTCTGAACCGGTCCTCTAGATTTCTTTTTCTCTATTACTTCCTCTTGCTTTGTTTTATCTTCAAGGATATTTTCCCAACTTCACTTTTGAGCCCTCTATTGAGAGTCTCACTTTTACTTCTGATTTTTGATTCTGAAGTTTCTTGTATATATATTCTTGATTTTGTTTCATGTATATGATAGGCATTTTTTTTCAAGATCCTTCATATATTTTATTTTTTTCTCATTAGATTTATTTAATTGTATTTGACATCATTTGTAGTCCCCAGGGAGTACCCACCACCATTCCACCCGTGCACCATCACCTCAGTCCCTTGTGCACCCTCTGCCCTCATCCCCGTCTTTGCTCCCCACCCCACCATGTTCCCTTTGCTCTATCTTTAACCTTTTGATCTCCTTGAGTTTGTTTGTTTGTTTTTGGTTGTGATTGCCCATTTCCTTGAGCTTTCTCTTGTTTTTTTGCTTTCTTCTTTTTTATTTTTTGTTGTAGTTGTTCTTTCACATCCCTCCTAAAAGTGAAGCCATTGATAGGCGTATTTTTTAAAGGTATCATCTCCCTGGGTTATTTTCTCCCAAATTGTTTGCTGTTCTGGCCTCTTTATTTCCTACTAGAAATATTCCTTAACTGTTGGTGATCTTGGCTAGCTGTCCATCTGTAAGAGTAGGGTACCCAGAGCTGATGGGAAGCTCTCTATGCAGTGCAGCACTTGTCAAACCTGAGCTTCACAGTGGGGTGATCTGGCTAGTTCATGACATTAGGTGAATCCCTAATATTGGTCTCTGGGTATTTTTTCTTAAACTGGTCATGTTACCTGAAGAAGTCTCTCCCAACTTGGAGGGCAAAATACATTAACTGCAACATTCTCCTTTTTTTCAGGACACTTTTTCTATTTTAACTGTTTTTATTTGTTCCCCAGTCTAACATAGCCTTTGTTCGGCCCTTTCAAGGAATAAGTCTCTAGTCCTCTGTCAGAGTGGTGGAGGAGATACAGGTCTCATTCCTTCTTAAACAAGTTCAACCACTCCCCTGAATTTTAGCCCCATCATTATCCCCACTTCCAGAGGTAACTGGAACTGCCAATTCTTAGACCTTGTAGGGATTCCACGTGTAAATCAGATTGCCTCTCAACAATTCCTACTTTTTTGGGTTTGCTAAGTCATTAGCACTCCCCCAAATGCTTTTCAACTTTTTAAACATTGTTCTTGTTTCTCCTCTTTGTGTATATTTTGTTTACTCCTTTAGTTGTAACTGTAATAGAGTTTCTTGAGAGAGTGAAGGCAAAAGTGTATATATTACCAGATATCTTTAACTCAAGTGCACTAAGTAATGTATTTTTTTTTAAATTTATTTATTTATGCATACAAACACTGGGGTGCAGGCCAGAGGTGTGGGGGGGGGGTGAGAGGATTCACCACAGAGAGCGGGGAGGAGAACAGGCAGATCAACAGAAGTACACTGCTGAGGGGAGCAGCGGGCACAGCAGGAGAGGTCTGCTGCACCATGTGGGTCCCCTCTCTGGCCGGCAGCATGAATCGAACTCATGCTGCAGTGGCTGCGGTTTGCTTCATAGTGCGTTGCTTAACCCACTGCGCCACCAGGGAGGCCCAGTAATGTATTTTTAATTTTTTAAAAAGATTTTTATTTATTTATGCATATAAGAGTTGGGGTACAGGCCAGAGACACAGGGTGGGAGGGTGAGAGGGTTCACCAGAGACAGAGTGGAGAGCGGAGCAGGCAGGTGTACTGAAATACACTGCTGAGGAGAGCAGTGGGAGAGGCAGGAGAGGTCTGCTGTACTGTGTTGGTCACCTCCCTGGCCATAGATCGAACTCACGCTGCCGGGGCTGTGGAAGCTCCACAGTGCAACGCTCAACCCTTTGTGCCACCAGGGAGGCCCTTAAGTAGTGTACTTTTTAAAGAAAAAAAAAAATGAAGCAATGTTCTACAGAGAAAACTGTCTGTGTGCCTGACATGCATAGGACCTACTGTAAGTTGCTAAATGAAAATGAAATAATATCTTTCTCACTGTCCTCCAATACCTGATGTGTAGGTTGAAGCCTGGATTCATGTCACTGCTGTTTGGGTCGGTGTCTGAAAAAGACCTGGGTGCTTGGGCCTATACCCAGCATCCTCAGGGAAGGTTTCAGCCTCTTACTTAGCACATCCCCTCTGTCCACCTGCAGCTGATTACTGAGTAATAATGGGGAGGCTACAGATGGGAAAAGGAAAGATCATAGTTGTGGATAGAAGAAGACGACCTGAAACTAAGAATTCGACTCCTTACCCTGCTCTGTGGCATGGGAATGCCCCGCCAGTTTCCTTTTTGGACCTCACATTTCCCTTGGGACAGAGGAGGAAAGCATCTTCTTCATTAGTTTACTCAGGACTGTCCAGTCAGGGACTAGAATTCTGCCAGCTCATTTTTTATGGAAGCCAAATGGGTGGCCACATTCTTACGAGTAAACAATTTAGTCTGCCTCCCATTTTCATCACTTTTAGGAAGGGGGAGAAAGACAAAGGAAAATTTTATTTATTTATTTTTTCTTTTTATTTTTTTATTTTTTTGTTTATATTTTTTTTTTATTAGTTATATTTGACATCATTTGTAGTCCCCAGGGGGTACCCACCACCATTTCACCCGTGCACCATCACCTCAGTCCCTTGTGC
>JAGFMF010011381.1:12462208-12567747 GCA_019455555.1 Galemys pyrenaicus
TTTGTATATCTTTGTGATCAGACCCTTGTCTGTTGTGTGGAGCGCAAAGATTTTTTCCCATTCAGTGGGGTTTCTTTTTGTTCTGTTTAACGTTTCCTGACAAAGGAAAATTTTAATGTTTATAAAGCTATAAGCTCCCAACAAGATCAAATCTTAGTAGGGGAGTTTACTTGGGGGACTTCCAATTATCCTCTTGCATACACACACACTCTGTATCTCAGTGCTTCTATATGGGGCAAATGAAGCCTGGTTGAATATTAGGCAATCCTGAACCAATCCCCAAAGTGGGAATTGCATGGTTTCAAGAGGATTGTGTGAGGGCAAAGGGAGGACCCTTAGCTTGACAGGCATGAGATGAAAGTCTGAATGAACTGACACTATGTGGATAGGCCACAGGATTGTTTATGGGCTTGCTTTTTGAAGTACCACCTGGCTGTCTTGTCTTAAATGCCAAACTCATATCCTGGGCATTTTGTCTACTAACTGTATCCAGGGATGTCTCTAACTCCTGAGATTATGACTCCAGAGCCAAAGCTTGCTTGATTTATTATTTGTATAATTCACACAGACAGTTCTTGACATTCCCAGCTTGGGTTGTGGAGTGTTGGCAAGAGCTCTCCCTTGACAGGGACCTTCCTTCCCCTTTACCCTCTAGTTGAGGGAAAAGGGATTCCTATGCTAATTCAGTCTATACTAATTCTGTCTACCCCAAAGCTTGCATAAGCTTGGGACTGGAAGAATTCCTCGAGTACTGGGAATCTGCTCAGGTCCCTGACATCAGTAACACTGTCCTTACTGCAGTTTCTCAACATTTGCTGCAGGCTCCATTCCTCTCCAAGCTCAAGGTGAGCTGCTTTCGGAGCCAATACCATGTTCTGCATGTGTCTTTATATGACGTACTTCCCAGTAATACTTTGCAGGCAGCTGCTTTGCTATATAGGATCAGCTGCCGGAAATGCAGGAAACCACACATGCCAGAAACAAAAAGACACTCGAGGTATTGTTTAGAGAACACATGTTAGATGTTAGAAACCACAACATTCTACACCTGTAGCAACATCTACTGCAGATGGGTATACACTGTGCAGTCCATTTTTTACTTCAATGCCTATTACCTCTAAGAAACAAGTTCGGGCTGCCTTTCTGCCAAGTTCCTTGCTGCAGATGGTCGCTGAAAGGCACAGTCTATTACAACTTTACTACCTCTGGAGCAAAGAGAAGGTTTCTTTTTTTTGCAAGGCTTTGCCCCAACTCAAGCCAAGGTCATCAATTGAGGTTTCTGTCAAGAGCAATTTTGGCCCCAGAAATTGTGCTTGCTCTTTCAAAGTAAACAGGAAACCAAAACAAACGCTATAGGGCTTATGCCTAACAAAAAGCAGACTCAGCCAACCACTCACTCATTATTGTCCAAAAGTAGCACTTACCACCTCAATATTAGTTCTATGAAAAACACATTAACTGTGTGAGTTTTAACTCCCGCCCTAATTGTGTTTTCTGAGACTGGACCCAGGGCCCAATGATGGACTCAGAGAACTCACTGGCAACAGGAAACTCCATTGACTGGGGTTTGAGCACTTTATCTAACAGAGATTTTATCTTTATTACTTTCCAATTTAAACCCAAGCCATAAACACCATAACCATTAATAGTTTCACTGTTCAGAATATATGAATGTTCTCAAAATTGATGACTATCTGCAATTTTGGGCAAGATCCAACACCATAAACTCGTGTTCCCCGAGAACTAGTAGGTGGTGAGGCTGAGTGTGGCAGAAGTGTTTAGAATGCTGACTGACTCTTAGGAAATATTTTTAAATTAGGGACTTTGGGGATTTTTTTCATTTTTGTTTTATTTTGTATTCTTAAGTCCTCCTTCCTGAGTCAACTAACTTCTAAATGGGGATACAGGAAATACTTAAGGAAAAAGATCCTCAATGCTTTTCTGTTAATTTTTATAAGTTCAGCAAGTCTGTTTGATGACCTATTTTTGTTTTTTTTAAAAATTTCTTCAGAGTTGCAATGAGAACCAGATATGTCTCCTTTGACAGTCATCTTTAGTTTAGTGGTAAACTAAGATTCCACTTTGTATTTTTTTAAAAGAAAAAGATTTATGTATTTATGCATACAAGAACTGGGGTATAGGTCAGAGGTGTAGGGGTGAGAGGATTCACCAGAGACAGAGTGGAGAACAGAACAGGCAGATCAACTGAAATACACTGCTTAGGGGAGCAGTGGGTGAGGCAGAAGAGATCTGCTGTGCCAATGTGGGTCACCTCTCTGGCTGGGGATGGAACTCATACTGCAGTGGCTGCAGATGCTTCACAGTGTGTTGATTAACCCTTTGTGCCACCAGGGAGGCCCCTCCATTTTGTCTTTAACATTAAGAGGTGGGTTGTTCAGTTATTATTTTTTTGTATTAAATGATTATATATTAGTTTATTTTGCAATGTAGAAAAATATCCCATACAACATAAAGCAGTACACATTTGTTATCCCAAATTTTTGTGAGCCAAAAATTCAGGAGTGACTTAGTTAGGTGGTTCTGGCTCAAGGCCTTCTGTGAAGTGTGAGCAAATATTGGTTAAGGTTGTGCCATCTGACTGGGGCTGGAGGAATCGTTTCCAAAATGGATCAAACATGTGGATAAAGAAGGCAGAAATGTTAACAACTTTTATAACTTAATTTTGGAGGTTAAACATTGTCATTTCCATAGTATCCTCTTAGTTACATGGGTCAGCCCTATTCATTATGGAAGCAGACTACACAAAAGCATGAATACCAGAAAGAGAATTACTGGGTGCTGTCTTGGAGGTTGGTTACCAGAATATGAATGATGCTGACAAATAACTAAGTGAATTAAAAGTGTTTATAAGTACATTTGTGAGCTCAGTATATTGTGTTTCCACCTTTGTGCCCTATTCACATAGGTACCTATCATCTGTCTGAGTATTAACTGAAATATCCCAAGAATAAGATCAGGGTTAATACCCAGACCTTGGAGTCAGAGGGCGATGGGTATATATCTGGCTCATCCACTTCAAATTTGAGGTTATATTTCCTTATTTGAAAAAGGGACGTAATATTTTTACTTTATAGGCTTTGGTAGTCATAATTAAAAAACAGTACTTAAGTAATCAATGTAGGTATTTTTATTATTTATTATTACCTTTATGATAAAATACAGATTGAAAGATGAATGTGTGTGTACAAAGTATGCATTCTGGCACTCACAATGAGAAGTCCAGGCACTGGTCATTTCAGGTATGAATATAATGACTCATTGACATCATCAAGTGCCCAGTTTATTTATTTATATTATTTATTTTAAAGATTTATTTATTTATGCACACAAGAGCTGGGGCACAGGCCAGAGTTGCGGGAGGTGAGAGGATTCACCAGAGACAGAGTGGGGAACAGAACAGGCAGATGGACTGAAACATACTGCCGAGGGCAGCAGCGGGAGAGGCAGGAGAGGTCTGTTGCCATGTGGGTCCCCTCCCTGGCCAGCGGCAGGGATCAAACTCATGCTACAGTGGCTGCGGTTTGCTTCACAGTGCGTTGCTTAACCCACTGCGCCACCAGGGAGGCCCCTGCCCAGTTTATTTTTAACTTTCTTCTCAGCCATCCTTGGCATTTCAGTTCTCATAAGATAATGGCAGTAGCTTGAAGTATCATGTGCTCACACAGCCACATACAAAGGTTTGCTGAAAAATGAAGTTCCTTCCTTTCCCCATTTTTTTTTTTGAGGTGAAGAAAATATCCCCATATACTTAGATTTAACTGATCAGAGTTGCCCATGTCTATTAAATCATTGGCAAGGGGCAGGGAATTTCAGGTTCTTGTCTTAGATTAAGCAAGCCTTCTGGTGGGCCTAGGGGAAAGCTTAGTTTCCAGAAGGATTGAGGGGGCGGGGTGGCTTTTTGGTGGTTTAGCAGTGTCTGTTGCAAGGTATGTGGGTTAAAAGTTTGAGAATTTCACATGTCTGGAAATGTCTCTTTTGTCTGTATACTTGATAGGTAGTTTGGCTGGATGTAGAATTCCAGACTGGAAATGATTTTTTCCCCTTAGAATTGTGAAGGCATTCCTCTATTTTCTTTTTACCTCTAGTATTATTTTTTCTGTCAGTGCCACATTCTCATGACTAATTGTTGATATTGGGTTGGTTTTTCTTTCTGGAAGTGTTTTGGAGTTTCTATTTATTTGTGGGTTTCAGATTTCATGACTGTATTATTTATTATTGCCCCATTTGTATAAGTCTTTTTTTTTCATTCCTTGTGCTGGTCACCTATTTGGCCCTTATAATCTGAGACATTATCCCAGTAAATTTTGGGAAATTTTGTCATGTTTATTTGAAAAAGAAAAGAAAAAGTGCCCCTTTATTATCTCTTCCTGAAATTCAATTTGAATATTGGATGTCCTGTATTAATATTCTCATTTTAAAATTTTTTTCTATTTTCCAACACTTTCTCTTTTTTATGCATACAAGAGCTGGGGTATAGGCCAGAGTCTTGGGAGGTGAGAGGATTCACCAGAGACAGAGTGGGGAGCAGAACAGGCAGACTGACTGAAACACACTGCTGAGGGGAGCAGCAGGCGAGGCAGATCTTAAAAAAAAAAATTATATTTAAAAATAAATAAATAAATAAAAATAAAACGAAAAAGTGTTTAGCCTACTTCACTACCTACCAGTAAAGTAAATTGTACATCTTACCTTGGACATATTGCAAATGGAATAACTACTGCAATAAAGTGAATTTCACAACTTTTTCAGTTTCCCAGTGTATATATAAGTTGATGTTACACTTTTACCATAGTTTAAGTGTGCAATAACATTATGCATAAAATACCCCAATATATATAAATATATCTTAATTAAATATGACACAGAGACATAAAAAGCACGTTATTGGAAAAATGGTGCCAATAGACTTTATTGATGTGGGGTTACAACAAACCTTAAATTTGTTAAAAAAACAAAAAGACAATATATGTGTGGTGCAATAAGTGAGACACGATAAAAATGACATATGCTTGTATTATTAGAACAGGAAATGCCAATGGCTGCACAATATGACTGGATGCCATAGGTGAAATTGAGAGCAGCCATTACTAACATTTATTAAGTGCATGCTATTTCACTTAACCATTTTAACGCTGTGATATAAATATTATTTCTATCTTCATTTTACAAGTGAGAAAATTGAGGCTTATAAGAGATATATACAGCCAGAAAGTGGTGGGTGTGAGCTCTTAGCCACAATACTATACTGACTCTTAGTAGGTGAAACCTATCCTTGGCATTAGCATCTCTTCCTCTCCCCTCTACCCCCAGCTCCTCTCCCTTCTCTCCCCTCTCTCCCCTCTTCTCTATTCCTTCTCCTCTCCTTTACCTCTCCTCCAGCCCTCCCTCTTCATTCTCTCTTTGGTCCATATTCAGGTGGTGTTTTCACTCCCTAACTCCTCGGTGTCCTTCTATTTGTATTTAGGTACAAATAGATACCCTCACTTTGTATTGATACCTATCCCTACTATTTCTCAAAATCCTCTGCCCTCCCAAGTTTCTTCTCCTTTTCCCCAGCCCCCCAAATTTCAGTCCCTTCAATGATATTATCTCAATTTGGTTTCAAAAGAAAAAAATATCCTATTAACATAATTAAAATGATGAAGGCATGAATGATGAGGGAAGAGTTGATACCTCATGCCACACTCTAGCTATATAGCATTTTAGAGGAGACTGTATTAATTCTAATTAATCATTGAATTAACACAGGTAACATTTCTTGATCTGTTATGTGTTAGACAACACAGACTATTGGTTTTGGACATTGTCCCCAAGAGGAGATAGTTTACCTCAAATGATAATTATGGCACAATATGGTTTACTGTGTGCATTCTTCGAGATACTTAACACCTTAAAGGTAATAGCTGCGTGACATGATCAAGGCATCTTGACCTAAATACACTTAAATTTCATAGTAAGATGTTCGCTCAGACAGGGCAGCAAGGATTAGAGATTACCATAGGGTGAGGGAGGGGTGTGTGTAGTGTGGGTATAGCCAACAAGGCTTCTTTCAAGTTAGACAAGAGCAGGGTGCTTGATGGCTCCGGGGCAATACTGATGTGTCTTGCACCCCAGGGACTGATCAGTGGAATGCCTGGTTAATAAGATTTGTGCTATAGGTAGGAGTGGGTATGTACTCACCCCTCCTAAAACCCATAATCCTGTATTCAGTTGACCCACATTTCTCTGTCAGTGAAGAGGCCAGGATCCTGCTCTTGGGAGAATCCTGCATCCTACAGCCTGCTGAACTACTCCTGTTTCTTTTCTGCAGTGTTGCTTGATGCAACACATAGAATTTGAACAAGTGAAACTAATGAGTAAGTGTGGGGAGCTGTGAGAGGTGACCTTGTGCTGTCCTTGCTTAGGTGTCCAGAAGAAAAGGGGTCAATAACAGTTGTTTCTTTCTGAAAGGCAGAGGTCTTTGAAGCAAGGATGAGGAAGATGCAGGAGTAATACATAATTCAGAATCAGCAGTCACCAGTTCCTCCCCGTTCTTCACTCTCTTGGTTCTCAACAGAAAATAAAGCTGCAGAGAGAGGGCTTCTTCAGAACATTGTCCTTCTGACCTTTTCAGTGTTTTTAAATGAAAGTGCCTTCTTTCAGTATATTTGCAAAATCTGGAAGGAATAAGATAAATCAACGCCTTAAGCTTTATCAGCTTCAGATTTAGTCATTTTTCTTAAACACAATTCCCCACAGTGTTTAAAGAACAATAAGAAAGCAGAGCCATTAGCACAGGGAGCCAGCCTTCTAGACTTTGGGATGAACTAGCAGATTGACTTTTATTCAAAACAAACACCAAGTCTCTTTCTGACTTATCTTTGACTTTATAAACCAAGCACCCAGAAGCATATTGAAAACGCCTCCTCTCAGAGTTGTCTCTCCATCCTTGTTCCTGTAAGGGTGACCCATTTTCCTCTCCCCTAGCATGCATTCTCACTGGGACACTCCTGGTCAGAGGGACCCATTCCTGGAAACTCAAGCTTGGGTCCCAACGTCTGGGCATCTAGGGTGCCACAAAGACACCAAAGGGTCGCCAAGCCACAACCCAACTACCCGTGTCAAGCAATCATGGCCTGTACTGCTGGTATGTTAAATGTGGGTTTTGTGCTGTTTTAATAAAACATGTCGGACATATTTGTCAAACACCAGCAGGTTTCCCCTGCAGACTTGTTTCGCCAAAAGACAGCAAAAGAGGGCCAACCGCATGGGCCTCCCCTGCCACGGCTTCCTGGGCGGCCTTCCGGGCTGCGGAGAATGCCAGGCAGCCTCAGGACTGGTGGGGAGGCTCTGAGACTCCCCGGACTCATTTTCCACTTGGCTGCTTCTCGGCGGAGCTGTAAACCCAATCTGACGTGGGCTCATTAATTTGGCAGCGACTGGACGGCCAGGCCAGGGCTGCGCATCCGGGAGGCCTTTGTGCCTTTGGGGACAGGTCAGAGGGCAACCGAAACACAGCTGAACCCTGCACGCGGCGCCTGGGCTTGGGGTGGTGCTGCCCAGCGAGGGAACCTGGCCTCCGATAGGTGGCTACCCCAGCTTAACATCTGGAGTCCGGGAGAGCGGGTGACCCAGACTTTTCGCAGTGACTGGCCAGAGCTTGGGGAAAAGGCACCCCCGTCCCATCTTCTTAGAAGCCGCCGGCCTTCCAGAGCCGGTCACTGGGGTACGGCCTGGAGCCTGCCCACGGCCTCCTCTGAGTCTCTGGCACCGGCCCCAGGCGCCAAGCATGCCTCTAGGTTCTGCGGAGAGGCCAGGGTGCGGCGCGCGAGCCTCGAGCCTCGGGAGCCGGCTCAGGTCCGAGCCAAGTTTCTGCCCCAGCCCGGGGCCTAGCTTGTGGCCTCCGGCGATCTTTTTGAAGGTTTCGACCTTGCACCCTGTAGCCTAGCTATTTATGCACGTGGTTAAGTCCTGGCCTTGTCCGCTGAGATCTATAGGTAGCCTGTTTTTTGTTTTTTGAGCGTTCTCGAGAGGAGAGAGTGCGCCTCCCACCTCGGGGCAGGGTAGGCAGCGGGCTGCCGGAATGCTGAAGGCTCTTTCTCCACCTTCTGCGTGCGGGAAGGTGGGCCGTGTCCCCCAGCTTGTTCCTCAGAACTTCCAGGCTAGCGAGTGCCTGCTGTTTTGTTGCTGTTTTTCCCCCATCTCCCCCAGTTTTCTCGAGCTGAGGGTTCAGACTTTAAAGCTGTAGCTCCCAGGTCCCCAACCCAGGGTTCTGTCTTTCACGAAGGTTGAGCAGCAGTGGGGAAGGCAGAGTGGGGTGCGGTGAGGGGGGTGGGGATGGATTGTTTCTGCTTTTTACAAGTGGCTTCAATGCAGATTAATTTTAGCAAGTTTCGAAAAAACAAACCTGCCTCCTTCTGTGCCTTTAGGTGACTTTTGTGACATTTAGCAGCAAAGAAAACTATTTCCTCTGCTATTCAGAACTAACCACGTGTAATTGGCCCAGAAGTCTGTTGTATTTTGGGAACTGTTTGCGATATCCCATCTGTTTTCATCTCACGGTTCAAACGAGTCTGTGTTTACCCTTCTGTCGGGAAATTGGTTTACATGCTCCGCAATTTTGGTGCGACACCGAAATATTCCCTTGAACTAACGCTAAGGTCCGACAGGCTCTGTACTGCTAATAACCCTCCATTACGTCTGTCAGGACACATTTACACAGCTTCGTGGTCGGTCTTGTAAGTAAATTACGATCCTAGGTTTGTCGTAACTATTTGAAACTGATTGGCCTGCGCGTGACCAGAGACTCAGAAGCCGGGGCCCTGGGAAGTGGTGGATTAGCCAGGGAGCAACGGGGTCGCAGGGGCAAAGCCCCCGCGGATTCTGGGGACCATGGGGGAGGGGGATAACTGGTACGGAGCTGCTCTCCTGTCTCTTCACCGCACCACAATCTCGGCCAGTGGACCCTGCTTCCCAAGAGACTGGTCTTAAAACCTCGGGGGAGGTGGGAGTGAGCCCTGAAAGTATGCATCTCTGACTGACACTGAGGGGAAGGGGTATAGGTGACTCTGGGATAAACTAGCCAGTTTAGTGGGGCAGGGGTAGCTGCGGCTCAGGGAGAAAGTTCCACTGGACAGATTTCCTTTCTAGAGTTGGCAATGGGAAAAGGGAAAGGGAGGTTCAATGTGAAGCACCTGCCTGACGGGTGCTTGGTGGGTGTTTGTATTGCTGAAAGCTAGCTGTGAACTCCTGCTAGGACACTGGGAGTAGGGGATGTGGGGGTGTGGGGGTAGAATGGGGGTGGCAGCTCGTAGCCCAGAGCCCTAAGGTTACTGCACAGGGGGCTTTCTCTCAGCCAGAAGTGTATGGTTGAGTCTAATGGGGGCAGGGTGGGGTGGAGTTGGAGTGGGGGTCCTAGGCTGAGCAATTGTAGAAATTGATCTGAAATTGCAGGTTGGCTGCCCTGACTGAGAGAGGGGTACTCAGTCAGTGGCATGTGTGCAAATGCTGATTTTTCGGCTGTTACTTCATCAACGCTGGTGGTGAAAAAACTCCAAGTTGGTAGGTGCATCTCCCACCATCAGGCTTCTTCCTGGTTTGCTGTGGGGAGCAGACCATGCTGTCAGGGATGGATGTGGGGGTGGGGTGGGATGTACATATGGTGTGGGGGCTCAAAAAGGAATGTGAAAATGAAGCCGTTGACAGTCATATCCATCACCTGTAAGCAGGCTTTTGTCCCAGTCTTCTGGTAAAAATTAGCTATTTCCCCTGCATCCCACGCTAACTTGTTCTTTTGGTTGGTTGAGGAGAAAACTGTAATGATCTACACACAGGGTTACATGATACTAAGGCTCTCTTGGTGAGGGCACAAAGGGAGTGACATTCAGTTGTTCATTTAAACCTCTCTATTAGAATCAGTCACAGTTGTCTGTGCCAGGACAGCCTATGAGCAAGAGACATTTCTACAAAGGAAGATTCAGATTTTAATTTCGTAGTTAGAGAAGTGAATTTACTAACTATTGGGATGTTTTCCTTGGTAAATGCAGGAAAACAAAGATCTATGACCAGAATCTGTGCCCCCCCCCCCAGAAAGTGTACATCTTTTCCGAAGGTGGAAGGAAGTAAGCTCCTCACCACCCCTCCTGCTGGCCAATGCTGAATTCTCTCCATCACCCTCAATTTCCTATTTCATTTGACTTATGTAGATGTTGGCAATGAGCAGTTATAAAAATCAAAATATTCCAGGGAAAAAAGTGAAAATTCCAACCTAGTCCACCCTTTCAATTTCAAAACGTGAAATGATCCATTAACTCCTGACATCCTGTCCCCTTCCAGGAATGAGAATTTAGATTTACACAACTGCTTGGATATAGTTCTGAATTAGAAGAGGACAATCTCTCTTTTCAGATCCTGAGCATTTTACTTGGTAACATTTTCAGTATTTTCTATTAAAAACAAACCCAGAGGAGGCCCTCCCTGGTGGCGCAGGGGTTTAAGTCTCAGCGCTATCAAGCTATCACCAGCCACTATGGTGTGAGCTCAGTCCCCCCCCCCCCCAGGTAGCTGACACACGTGGCACCCTCCTGTCTCAATGCCTGCTGCTCCCCTCAGCAGTGCATTTCAGTAGATCTGCCCGTTCTGCTCCCCACTCTGTCTCTGGTGACTCCTCTCACACCCCACCCCATCCCCTACACCCTACCCTGTATACCTCTGGCCTATACCTCAGTTCTTGTATGCATAAATAAATAAAAATAAATCTTAAAAACAAATCCAGAGCATATAAAAGTACCCCAACTGTAGAAACAAGTTTTAGTCAGTTAGTGAAAATGAACTGGAATGTTCGTTCTGAAAATAGTGATTTTAAAGTAAAAGCTACATTTCATTCATGGTCAGCAGAACCACGGATCTTGAGGAGCAACCTCAGGACTCTCTTAGAATACAGTGCTCACATATCCAGGGGAATCATAAAATTGGGGCTATAGTTTAACAGGGTATCTTAGTAGAGGCTTGCTAGTGGTCATTTCCAGTGTTTGTTTTCTTACCTACCCCTTGCAGTTGGTTAAGACTTACACCAAAGAGACTGCACACAATCTGTTTTTGAGAGAGTATTTGCTTTGCAACGTGGTAGCAACAGTGAAAGACACACAAAAAGCCAGATGTGCTTCCTGCCGTTTGGGAGCCTCTGATTTGCTGGGGAGAAGAGAGCAAATGTGGAGTATTTATGTCCACTTAGCAGTAGGTCAGGCCTCCGGAACATTGCTGGGGGAACAGTGAGGAAGCAGCGAGAGCATGAGGAATGGCACAGGTTGCAGAATCTTTTCTGGTCACTCAAGTCTGCAGATCACGTTGTGGAGAAAACGAGGTGAGGGGAGGGGAAGTCAGCAGCCAGCTGGGGCCTGGCTCAGCTTCGTGCTTCTTTTCTTGTCTCATCTGTTTCTGCAATGGGCACCTTAAAACCGCCAAGGGCAAATGTGAAATCATGGTGCACGTCTGTGTGCAGGTAGGGTGCTGTGGGGAGGGAAAGGCCAACTATACTGTGGAACTGTTCTCCAGTGTGGTGAAGTCAGGGAGCTTCATTTCTGACTATTCGCCCAGAGTTATTTGCTTTGCTATTTGCATCAATGTGATGCCGAATGTACTATCAGGAAAATAAATGAGCAGGATTTCTTTGGGCTAAAGAATCATGTGCTCCCCCACTGCCCCACCCTCAGGCGCCAAACAAGAGTTCTGACATAACGATTGTCCAATAAAACTGCCACCACCACAGGATGAATCTAAAGGACTTAATTGCCTGTGAGTAATTTTCAGATAGCACTGGAAATTTTGTAGGTGATTAGAAAAAATAACTATCATGGACTGCCCTCAGCCTTTCTAATCATTTTTGGGACCTTTTTCTTTTCTTTTTACCTAGTTGGTGTTTGAAAGCAAAATAATTCTTTCTGTTTAAGAAAAATGTTTGATTCTGTTATTACACATGCATTTGGCCAAGTTTAAAACAAATCCAATACAGTTGCTGTTTTGATTCTAACCTCCTCTCCGCCCCCCATTCCCCTACACACTGCTTAGTTTGATTTCTCAGACCACACACACAGAGAACTCAATGTTCCACAAGTGATCAGAATTCTATCGGTTCTATAGTTGGCAGAAGACTTGATCTTTGACCACCTGCCTCTTTGCAGTATTGCACTCTGGGAAGAGGTCCTCCCTCCCTTAATAATGTGGGATGCAGTAGGATGGCTCTCATGGCCCATGTGCTTTGTCACTGAAAACAGAATTCGTTTAAATGCAATCGATTTAAAGGTGCCTTTTTTCTCATCTTGCCCAAGGTCCATAACTATCGTCATCCCTAATGAGACGACACTGCTGATCTGCCCAGGCCCTTGCTGGGAGACCGGGGCCCAGGCAGGGTCAGCACCACTCTGCTGGGCAGCCTGAAAGAGCCCAGAGGAGCCCTGCAGGTCAAGTAGGGCTTGGCACCTCCACAGCTAGTCTCCCCCTCCCCATCTGAAGGCCAAAAGCTCTGCCTACACCCCAAATATCTGAAACTAAATATCTATTTTGAAACTTTTACGACCTATGAATGGTTGAATTTTTGCCTATTAATGAAATTACTAAGTGCTTAATTTTTATTTCCTCCATGGATGTATTTACGTGTTCACGAAAACTTGACCCAACATACAGAGCATTCAACAATTAGTTTCTATAATCGACTGTTAAATTTTTAGGGATGATGAGTGAGACTAGAATTAAGTCTACATGCTGTCAGTGAAGCCTCCAACTAGTGAAGACCATACTGCCTCGGAGAGTAAATGGAGTAGGTGGATGGGGGAGCGAGAGAGAAGGGTGGGCAAATGATCCAGAAAGTCTAGCTTCTGATGTTTCTTTACCAGGTCCTGGCCGTGGCTTCTTATGTTGTCTTGCTGGGTAGGCTTTCAGATGTGGCCACGGTCACAGATATTAGATTAGAAAGAACAAAAGGAATCACTAATTTTTAAAAAAAGCAACTGGAAGAGTAAGAAATTATGCATGTTTTGATTTTAGTAAAACAGTAATTACACATAAATAAGACCATAACATAGTTTTCCCTAATGCATATATGTGTTCTTAAATATCTATATATGTTTTATTTTTTCCATCTGTGCTTCTTTTGTCTAGATACTGAAATAAAATATAAAGTCAAAAGCAATATTTACTACTTATATTGTTCACATGTACATTTTTCCCTTAAAATGTACAGAAAATTTATTTTATGGATGTCTTTCTAGACATGAAATCTTTTAGATTCTGAAAAACACATTCTGTTGTTTCTATAACTGAGTTAGCTTTGCCCATTTTACTCACTGTGCTTTTATACATTTATTTATTTTTTTGTGATTTAAAAAAATGTCATCATTTTAATAGTCACCCTTGGGTGCATGGGCAATGGTTTAGAAAACTTCCAAAATATGGTAATACCACTATAGCAAAACACCATTACAGCAACAAAAAACACAAACCCACTGAACACACGCCCAGAACAACATTCCTTCAACTCTCTGAGGAAAACAAACCAAAAAGAGCTATCTTTCATCATGCCTCAAAGGTCAGCTAAGCAGGGCTCTCAGGAGAATGAGAGGAATGGTATTTTACAGATGAGGGCCCCTCTTGGAAGACCCTCTCCTTCCAGCTCCCTGGATATGCATGCCGGGTCGGGTGTGGAGATGCTATTGAAGAAGAGAGGTGGGAGGCCAGAAGCAGCATCGAGCCTGTCCCTGTCCCAGCACCTGTGCGTGTCTGGGGCTGCAGGGACAAACAGGCTTTGAAAAGGGTCTGTAGTAGCTAATAATCACTCTTGGTCCATAAGATGAGCAGAGATTTTTAAAAGTTGTTATTTGTAAAGAATTGAGGGAAATTGATAGAACATCATGAGTTAGACATGGCTTGGGAGACCCGACTGTGCTTTTAGGCAAGTCATGTAGCTCTTCTTGAATCTTAAGTGTATTTCCCATGGAAATCAGAGACAGCAGTGGCTGCTTCAGTGAGTTGCTATGGGAGCAAAACAAATGACAGGAGTAAAAGCATCGATGTATATATGCAAAGTGCTGTATAAACGACTATCCTGCGATCTGTAGTTTTTCTGGAGTCTGAAGCATCAGAAAGAATTGCCTGGACTGTCTCCCAAAGGTGTTTACCTGGGTTTGCACAACCTTTGCCAATGAGAATCTGAGTGAAGGCCTAAAGAACCCCAAAAAGGGAGGGCAGCCTGGCTCGAGGGTGGGGTCCCACGTTGTACCCCATCTGTGTTTCCATAGCACAGGGGCAGGCAAATATAAACTTTTTTTTAAAAGATTTTATTTATTTATGCACACAAGAACTGGGGTACAGGCCAGACGCACAGGAGGTGAGAGGATTCACCAGACAGAGCGGGGAACAGAACAGGTGGATCAACTGAAACACACTGCTGAGGGGAGCAGCGGGCGAGGCAGGAGAGGTCTGCTGAGCCATGTGGGCCCCCTGCCAGGCCAGCAGCAGGGATTGAACTCATGCTGCAGTGACTGCGGTCTGCTTCATAGTGCGTTGCTTAATACACTGCGCCACCAGGGAGGGCCCAGGCAAATATAAACTTAATCACCTCAGGGTGCATCAGGGGTTCTGCCTGTTAGAGAAAGAGTAATGGGGCTGAAGAAAAGGGTAGAGGGGACATGGGTAAGTTCAGCTGACTTTTGTCAGCTGTGTTGAGAGGCAGTATGGAGTGACACTTAACACAGGCTTCTGGAGCCTGTCTTCCTCGGCTCTTCTAACAGTGACTCACTCTCAGTGTGTGAGGCCCACATTGGCAGAATGGGGAGAATAACAGTATCTGCTCACTACTCAGTTAACTGGGTGCCAGTTCTTCCTAGAGGCCGCACAAACTTAAGCTCAAGTTCATGACTTTGAGAGTGCCACCTGAGTCTGCCTTCACCTCTGAGCTGACCTCATGAAGTTCCATACCTCTGTGCCTCAGTTTCCTTTTGTAAAACAGTGATGGTTATAATACCTATCTCCTAGGTGGTGGTGGTTGTGATTAAGTGAGTCAATAATTGTTGAGTGCTTCGAACAGTTGACTGGTAGATCAAATATGTCTGCTGATACTGTTGTTGTTTTTATTATTGCTATTATCCTGAAGAGAGGATTGTGCATAATCCAGGGACATTTCTGTACTTACCAGTACCAGCCATCATGCCTATATCATCACAAGATCACATTTTAATAATCTACAAAAGACACGTAGCTTATCCCACACCATACTCACACTATCTTTGAATACAGTCTCCATTTTTCACTTGTGACTTTTCATTACTGCCAAGTCTTTTACTTTTCTTCTTCTTCCTTTGGTTCCTGTGTGTGGTCAAAGGTTCCTCTGTGTCCTAGGAGCCCTTGGGGATATTGCATTGATTGAACCAGGCTGCAGTGGTCTGGATGTATAATAGCTGGTGGATGGACTGAGTGGGCAGTGCCAATCTCTGATTTTTCTGAAGTCAACAGGAAATGCAAAATGGAGCACCAGAAAATTAAAAGCACTGTTGGTTTTTAATCAATTTAATAATCTCATTCTTTATGCTACTGTGGGTCCAGAATGATATCACTGTTGTTTTAAGAGAAGGAGAATCAATACTAATGCCTTCTGAAAATATTGTGAAACTATGCAGTTTCCTCTAAAGACTCTTTCCCTTTTGGAGAGGAAGGGAGTGGACTTGGACTGAACTACATAAATAAGTATGCCCTCACCATTAGCAGTCTGAGATTAAGACAAGGGCTTAGGTCATTTCTTTGTGATGGACATAGCGGAGGAAGTTGGTTATGGAGTTCTAGACCAAGTTCTGAATCTCCACATTATGAGTAGTATAATTCATATCCTTCATGTAGCTTTGCTATTGACATTTATTAGCCAAGAGTGTTGTTGCCAACACAAGTTTTGAATAGATTGTGGTATAAACAGATTTCCTCTTTACACGTTCTAATCAGTGTAGAAGGACTGTTTTTATTGAAACTGTATCTCAGCCTAAGCTTCTCCATACATGTAGGCACACATACACAGAGTTTAAATTGTATTTATGGTCGGTAAGTATTCTAATTATGGAGCTGTATGTGCTCAGAGAGGAAAATTAAATCAATGTACATGGGAGGCCAGGATGCCCTTCCGCTCTGGTTTGGGTTCTTTATGGTTTTAGGCTTTGAGAGATCAACGCTGTGAAATGGTGGGTGACAACCCAGGCAGACATTTGTCTCCTGGCTGATTTACAATGCTATCTACAGATTTTTTACTTTGATGAGATGAAGTTGATTCTTTATTGCCTGCTTCATGCTAACACATCACAGAGCAATTTCCAAGAGGCGATCCTTCTGGATAATATCCTGGGCCTCATTTTCCATATTAGAATGCATGAAATACTAAAGTAAAAAGGGATGCAGTCTTCACTGTGCCCACCAGCCCAGGCCCGTGCTGTGTCGTGATGATTGCAGTGTCTGGGGTGTCTTTGGAACTCAGCTAAAGAGAGGTTTCAACATTTTTGCCAGCTCCATGAAAGAATTCAGTCCTGGCAGCAACAGGTTTAAAAGCAGTTGCTGTTGTCACTATATCTTTAGCTCTAGGAGAACTGTAGTTTGCAAAAAATGGTCAAAATTTGTATTCCAAGGATGTGTAGGACATAATCTAGCCAGATTTACCACAGTGATTTTGCTGCTGTAGGCAGAACGCCTTCCTGGTGTAGGTTTGACTTGACAGATTACTGAGGGAAATTTTTGTCTCACCCACACTCCCAGATCATTCAAGTTATTTTTTAGCACACCATGCAGTCCTCTATGTAGATTGTGTGGTGTGGAACTGGCACCCCAAATGGAATAAGCTCTCTGGCGACAGCTGAAATGTAAAGGCATCTGTGGCAATCAGACAGGGTAGCTCAGGTTGGTTCCAGATGTCAAGTTGATTAATGTTGGAGCCAGGGCTGCCTGCACTCAGGGAGCGTGAGTACACAGATCCCCGGAAACAGCCCTGCTGGTGGTGGCATCAGTGGGTAAAGACAGACACACAGATACTGAACAAATGCCAGTCCTTCTGTATCAACTTAGTAGAATGTCCAGAAAAATCAGACTCCTCTAGATGCAAACCTCAGCACGTAAATCTTTACAGCCATTTTTCATGTTTCACAATCCAGAGGGTTTGTTGCCTTAAATTAGAATTGGTATTTCTATGCTGAGATCTCCAACCCAGGAAAACCCCAGTGGGAAAAGCCCAATGCAATGTCAGGAGCTCTGTGATGATAAAAGCAGCACGTTTCGATAGTATTTCTGTTTTCCAAAACACTGTTGTGCTTACTTCTTTTAGCTTATGTCCCTTGAAGAAGCTTTTGACTATCGTAAGTGATCAAGTGTTTGTGTTTCCACGTTCTCTGTGGATATAAGGGGCCATTGTCATCCCCCAACCCCACGGGTCATCCTGAGCTGGGTGGTTCATAGAAGGTCTTGCAGCTTAGTCAGTGCAGGCACTGTAAATGCCTCATCCACTGACCCTCTCATTCTCTTCGCCTGGTGATTCTCAAAGTGTGATCCTTGGCCCAGCAACCTCAGCTTTATCCCAAACCTACTGGATCAGAACATCTGGGACTGGGGTCCAGCAGTCTGTTTTAATAGGTCCTTCAATGATTCTGATATACATGAGAACCACTGGCCTTGACCAATAATTCCTAGTTTGGGTTTCCTGGACCTCAGGGTCCAGCAGACATAATGATAAAACCCCAAAACAGTTCTCAAAATTTCAGAAAATTTAGTGAAAAATCACATATTTAATGTTACTTTAAAATTATATGTGTCATTATATATGATTGATAAATGACACTTGGGAAAGGAACTTTAGTTTAATAAATGCTGTTTGGTGTTTTCCATTCACACAATCATTAAGCCATTTATTGATCATCTAATGGGCTCTGTGCTAGCAACTGGGAGATCCAAGCTCGGTAAGACCCCTGTCTCTAGATAATTACAGGTTTGTAAACAGGTTACTGCAATACAGTGTTGACAGTACCAAAAAGAAGATTTAAATAGTGCTGTGATGAAAAAAATCACCCAAACAACTTGTGGGAAATAATCCTCAGACTCAGCGACATTGCTTCATCAAAGTTTTCTTTTAGAACTTGGACCATTGGGAAAAAGAGAGGTGGACGGCAGGATAACTTTTAGGTGGAAACCTGTACTCCCTCTTTGTTCCCAAGCTATGCAGCTGAGAACTAGCAGCAACATGAGCCTACTGCTGGGGCTAGATTTGCCCCCCACTTAAAACCCCCCCTTTTTTCCTGGGTAACATTTCTGATTATTGGAAGTACTGATAGAGCGTTGGAAATAGGCTCACAGAGGTTCTGCATTAGTGAGGAGAATTTGAAAATAAGACCATCGCTGTATTTTCATAAACCTGCCTCACATTTGATTAAGGGACAATTATTTAAAAGATGCTTCTCCATTTAATCAGGGACTTGAAACCAAATGAAATGTCAGCTTGATCCAGGGTCTATTTGGAGAACATTTCAGTTTCCCTCCAGCATAATTACTTTTGAAAATGCAAAGGTTTGATTTCAGTTTTGTCTTGGTCTTTTAAGGAAAAAACTGTTATTTTGTGGTTTGTGTTTATTAAAAAAACACAACTTGGCTTAATTTTGCTTTTAGATCACAGTGATATTTGTCCCGATTTGCCAGCTTCTTGGTCCTAGAGTCCCACACAAGCAGACGATGAACCCTCCTCTGTGCTTTCCTGTGTTTTGTCTAATTCCACTAGAGAATGTCTGTGTGCGGCAAATACAGCCAGGAAAACTAAACCGGAGGAAAGGGAAGGGGCAGGGCAGAGATGTCAGTACAAGGAAATTTCATACGTAACGACTGACTCTTCTATTGGGAACTGAGCTCTCCTGCGGTGGGGGTGTCCTACTTCTACATGAGGTGTTAGTGTTTGTGGGGTGATGACCTTGTCCCACTGAATTATGATGAGAAAACAATCCAGTTGCCTACAGAGCCAAACACAAACCTCAGAACTGCTTAACTCATCCGTCAAACAAATTGTATTTTAGGAAATGCAGGACAGAGAAAAATGTACAAAAGAAAAGGAGATTTATTTATTTGTACAAAAGTAGAATGACAGGCGTTTGAGTGGATCCAAATAGCATTTAGGGGGAAAAAAATGTGATTCATTGCCAGCTATTAAATCTTGTTTATCCTTCTTTAAACTAACCAGAAACACATTTTGGAAAAATGCTAGTTAACAGTTTAAGTATTGAAAGCCTCCTGTTGGTGCTGCTTTTGCCTTCCCTGCTTTCCAGGAGGATCACAAGAGAGTGAAGCAAGCAAACTTTGATTCCAGAATTCAGAGCAAGAGAGGAATTGCCAGTCCTGCTTCCACAACCCACCCCTGAGTCTGGGAGGAAAATGCCTTTAGTTTCCTCAAATAGGGCTGCACTCCTCACAGCAGGGGCAAAAAGGCCCATGTTTACCAGGTGACATATTCTTCAAAAAGCACTATTTCCACAATAACCAGCATAACCATAGTGTCTTCCAGATCAATAACTGATTTCACCAGTGCTGGTTCCAGACACAGCTATGTGACTGAGATACTTCATCCACTTGACAAGGAACTGGAAAGTTGACTGCAATGCCAATGCTCTATGGAAGAAACTCCTCCAGGCCGCAGTATGCTGTGGAAACGCCCTCAGCTGGGCCCCGTGCACTGCCTGCTCCAGGGCTAAGGGAGTAGCCTTATACAGTGTGCTCCTCAAACTCCCCACCCAGCACCCCTTTGCTTTACTGTAATATATTATGTTTGGGTCATCAGTGCCCTTAGAATTAGAAGGGACTGTACTTATCATAAACTATAGTGATTCACTGGATTCAATTAATTTAAAAAGATACACATTTCTGAGAGAAACAGTGCAAAAATAACATTTCTGGAGCAGGAGCCAGGAGCATCTTTTGTTTTCCAAGCAAAGAAATCCACTTTGAGTATTCTCTCGGGTTTGTAGTCTCAGCAGTGTATGGAGAGGGAACTCACTGCTGAGCCAGCCCACAGGCACGGCACGAGTGGACACATTAGCGCCTCCCCCTTCCCCTCATGTGCTGTGGATTCTGCAGCAGGAAAAGCTGGGAGACGGTTTGCTGACATTGGAGCGCCATAGTCTCAGTGAAACCAAGTAAACGTTGCTTGTGTGACTTCTGTGTCCCTTTTTTCATCATAACTTCCACTTTCCCCTTCAGTTCAACACATCCCATTTCCTCAAGATTTCTACTAATATTATAAATTCTTTGTGGGCAAGAACTATGTCTGATTCATTTTTGTATCTCCTCTTAGCAGAGGACCCCTCCATATGAAGCTAGGTGTTGAGAAATGGCACTGAAGAGCAAACTGGGAGATCCTCAGGACCCCCATGATAGAGATATCTCTTTACCCCGAAGCTTTTGTCTTGTGACAACAAACATGACCGCAGACAAAAGAACAGACATCCAAGCTGGCCCATTGCCAATTCTTGTTATCAGTGGCTTTCCAACCAGTCTCCTCAGTACTTCCCAGCATCTGAGAAATAGGCCTCCCAAGGAACAGCTCAGAGGAATGGCACTCCCAGAGGCAGAGTGGGGACCTGAGAACTTCATCTAGACCACACAAGTCCCATAGACCTGATGCATCGCATAGGCACCGAAGAGATTCAGAATGCAATACATACCTGCTCCAGTCACTGCAGTGAGGTGAAGTACCAGGAAGGTAGAAATAAAGATGAAAGAGCTAATAGAGCTGAGTCCAGAATGCAGGTCTCGGCTGTGCAGGTATTGGAACAAGGTTCCCAGTTGGCTCAGGGAGGAAAGAAAGAAGGAACTTGTGGTTTCCTGGCAACTTGATTTCATCACTTTTTAAAAATTGCATTTTTAAAGTCGAGATAAAATTCACCATTTTCAAGTGTGCAATTGGATGGTGTATTGGCACAGTCACAAGGTGGAGTGATCATCACTAATTCCTGAACGTTTCCATCTTGTGAAGTAGGTGTAGTTGCACCAAAATGATATACAAGGGGAAGAGGTGATGCCCTTCAAAAGCAGCCAGAGTCCTAATTAAGAAAAGGGAGCAGAGGCTAGGTGGGTGAAACCCACCCTTGTGCATTTCATTCAAAGAACAGAAAATCACTTGAAGAAAACAAAGTTGAACAACAGCTTTTTTCTGAATGAAGGTGTCGAGTTGTGCGTAGTGACATGATTATTTACAGCAAGACCTTAATTTTATGGGAATTCTGGCAAAGGGATATCTGGGTGTGAGCTAAAGAAATATCTGAAACTATTACTTGCTCTCCTGCTCAGCGTGGTTGTGCAAACTTGACTGTTTCAGTGAAGTCAAAGTGAACCAGACACAGTGCATTTATGCAAATTGAACTAGGTAATAAGATAAGCTGAATAAACCTACTTTGTGGGAGGTTCAGTTATTTTCTTCCTATCAGAAGATTTAATAGGGGACTAGCACTTTAGGTGCTGAAAGGGGCGGCAGGATGACACTCAGCCCAGAGGAACCTCATGTAACTCATTAGCTCACAACTAATACGTCTGTTTCTCGTTCACGTCTGCTGTTAGCCACGAGAACAGCACTGCACCCACACCCCCTACCATCCTGTGCCTGCCTGCAGTCAGCCCATGTGGATACTGCTGTGTAGTCCTGGGTAGAGCATGTTAGGCAACATTATTAAATGTGTCATTCCGAATTCACTGATTCAAAAGAATACCTGCACCCCTATGTTTATAGCAGCACTCTGTACAATAGGTAAGACCTGGAAACAACCTAAATGCCCAAAAACAGATGAGTGGATTGGGAAGCTGTGGTACATATACATGATGGAATACTATTCAGCAATCAAAAATGAAAACCTAGACGCATTCATAGGAACATGGATGGAACTGGAAGGGATTATGCTCAGCAAAGTAAGTCAGAAGGCAAAAGAAAAATACCAGACGGTTTCCCCCCAGGAGGAATATAAGGGAACCAAATTAGGACCAAGGAAAGGAATAAGAACAACAACAATAATAATAACAACAATAAAGGCACAAAAAACAAAAATGAAAAGACAAGGACAAATTGGGGACACTTGGTGGGGAGGGGGGAGGGGGAGGGTTGAGGGCAGACGGGAGCACGGGGGACTGAGGTGATGGTGCACTGGTGATATGGTGATGGGGAATACATGGGGATTACAATTGATGTCAAATATATATAAATTAAAAAAATTAAAAGCTATATTTAGCTTTCCAAATAATTTTAATACTATGTAATATAATTACATATTTTTTCTGATGTAAATTAAAATCCACTCTTAAAGATAATATGTTAAATTATATTTGTTCTGTAAAAAAATAAATAAATAAAAATAAATGTGTCATTCACTGTTGTTCTCCTGCCATATGCCTTTTGTTCTGGCAAACAGTATTGGACACTGATGAAAAAGGTCTGCCTCACTGGTGCTATTAGACCTGTTCTAACAGTGAGAATCATGCTAGACCACATTGTAAGTGTTACAGCAGCTCATGCCTTTAAGGATATGGCTGAGCAAACGCAGGGTCAAGTTCAGTAGACAGTTAGGGATCGGTGGAAGTCTTTTGATGTTGTAGAAGACATTGCAAATGTCACAGCAGTCTTGGAAGATTTAGCAACAGTGACAAGAACAGAGGTGGGAGGATCTGGGGCATGTTGGGACTGCAGGGAGTGGAAAGAAAGTTGTGATTGGCTTTTAAGGCAGTCAACTCAGTCTCCAGAGGAAGGGATCAGGCGTAGCTCCCTAACCCTGAAACATGGCTTCCTTACTCCACGGAGAGACCTGCACACAAGTCACAGCCTACCTCAAGGACCTGCTCTTTACTTTCCACTGTTTCCCTGAGAATTGACTCAGGTTTTCACGTTGCAGAGTGGCTCAGAAAGGACTTTGGAGAGGGGAAGTCTGTTTGTCTCTATAGTATTTCATCTGGTTTTGTGGTTACAGTAGGTTTTCCATTGGGATTCTTGGTGAATAAACCACATTCTCCATGCCTCCTTGCATATAATCTCGGTAATAAAGTGCTTGGCTTGTATTTTATTGATTATTGAGATTTATGAATATAATGGTTGTGTTTGCTGGAGAGCTTCTGGGGAAGATAATTGGAAACATATTTTGTCATGGTAATGAAGTAATTGTCATGTTAGTTTTTAAGGAGTACTTTAAAAGGATAAGAATTGCTTCTTTTTTAAGAAAGTCTTTAAAAATAAAGGCTGTGATGCAGTCTAAAGATTAATGATTTGCTTGGATAACTTAGAAATCATTGTGTGGGAAATACTGTTAGTAATGAAAAACTAAAATCTATTATTAGTTATTATGTTTATACAGCCCCACCTCCAGAAAATTTGGCTTCAAGAAATGGGTACATTGAAATGCATCCAACTAAGCAGGTTTTCCTAATAGTCTTGGGCTTCTTAATACATGAATCATGCATTTGAGTACAAGTTTATATAGTATTCCAAAAATACTCGAAGTCGGTGTAATATAAACAGGATTAAAATGGCATTAACCAAACTATTTGTTTCATGTATAATTTAATTTCTTTTAAAAAATAAAGAAATCTTATAGTAGTATTTCACTGTCCGAGACAATTTGATCTTTTAATTGTGGATTTTGAGACACAGACTTATGATGGATTCTTTGTAAAGTCAAACATTAAAATAGAGTCAATATTATATCTGTGACCTAATATGTTCCTCTGGGGTAGATTTATGGGGAAAAATAGTTTCATGTCTCTGTGATGCATTGATTCTTAAAATTTCTCAAGCTTTAACATAAGAATGTAAAAATCACATTTACCAAGGAAACTTGACTGGTATAAGGACCCCAAATAAGAGGTTATTGTAATAACTTGAGCAAAAAAAAAAAAAAAAATGGTGCCAGGTAGATAGATAGTGACGAATAGATAGATGGTGAGTAATTTTTGATACAAGACTTGATAGGTTTGTGGGTGGATTGCATGTGTGTAGAAGAGGAAGGAATCAACGTTAGGACTCTAAGGTTTTTACTCTGCATAGCTGTATGAATGAAGTTGAAATTCACTGTAATAAGGAGGGCTGTAAGCAGAGCAAGTTTTAGGGAAGAGATCAAGAGTTTGATTTTGGACTCCTAAGTTTGAGATGCCTTTGAGACTTCCAGGGGACGATGACAAGGAGTCAGACTAAGTCTTACAAAGGTGCGAGGACTGGGCTGGACATAGTTATGTGTAAGTCCCCACTGCAAACTGGAGTGGAGACTTGAAAGTGAGGGGATGTGAAATGAGGGCTGAGGACACAGAACCCTGGGGTTGGCCAAAATTCAGAGGCAGATGCATAGTGGCTAGAGAGGAAGGGAAGGACCAAAGAGATTGGCGTCCCAGAAGACAACAGAAGAATGTCATTCAAGAACAAAGAAGTAATTGTCCCTCTTGGTTGCTCCTGAGTAATTGAGAAAGTTAAGAACTGAAGGGATAGGGGTAGGTTTGCCCAGGACTGTCTCGGGTTTAGCAGTGAAAGTCCCATGGTCTTAGAAATCCCTCAATCCCAAGCAAACTAGGATGGTTGGTCACCCCACCAGTGAAAGTTGTTGGGTTTATTGGTCATGAGTGATTTAGCAAGAAAAGTTTGTGTACAGACAGCAGTGGCTACAAAAATCCTAAGTGAGTTAGGTTTAAGAGATACTAGGTGGATGTAATATGTATCACAATTTTGTTACACTGTTATTATTACATAGTATTCAAGTTAAATAAGAAAAGCCCTTATTTTTAGTAGATGCATCCTGAAAATTTAAGAGTGAACTATGCTGTTACCTGGGATTTGTTTTAAAATATGTCACCAGGGGATAAAAAAAGAAATGAAGCAACTATGCATCACCTTCATAATTGTTAAATCTGGGTGATGTGGTTATGGGAGCCACTATAATATTCTTTATTTTTATACATGATTGAAATTTTTTTCATAGTGAAAAGTTCTTAAAATCTAAGGAAAGTGGGCTGGAGAAAAGGAAATAGAGGTAGCAGGGATATCCAGTGATTTGAGGAGTTTTGCTATAAAGGAGAGTGAAGAAATGGGCAGTACTTGGATTGGTCCTGCATTTTGTCTTTTAAGATGTGACAAGTTACAGTGCGTTTGGATGCTGACACCAGAGCACAGACACAGCTGTCAGGCCAGCAGATGCAAGTGTTCTGTCCCTAAGTAGGGAGAGGTGGACGCATGGGCATAGGTGGAGGCTGGGTTTTGGAGACAACGCTCAGCTCACCAGCAGTCCGTCAGAGGGTGACTGAGAGGACAGGCACAGGGGCAGACACAGGAGGGTGCTGGCGGGAGGGGTAGCGTTGTCTTCTTAAGGCTGTTTCTGTAAGGCAGAAGAAGTAGGGAAGAGGGTGAAGCAGAGCAGGAGGAGGACCTGAATGTTTAAGGAGAGAGGAAGTGGTGTGAAAGAGTCATTCAGGAACTAAAAGTATGAGAGAGAGAAGGCACTAGAGAAACACAGCACTGTTCAGGCAGCACTAAAGGCACATCCTGGCCATACTTTCTTTCACACCATCTGAAAATAATTCTCCCTCTCTGCCTGAAGACTCTTGTTCTGGCTGTTCTGGCTGTTCTGGCTGAGGGAACACACTCTGCCCCAAGCTAGAGTAGACCGGGAGTGCTGAAGAGTGACTACCCGCTGGAAGCTGCTCCCAGCCAGCTTTCAGGAGTGTCATGAGAGGGCTTTTGTGGATATTATGGACTCAATATTTGTATGCCCCTGAAACTCGTATGCCGGGCTACTGGGCATAGTTCAGGACGATATCAGTGGAAGAGAGGAGATCAAGGAGCCAGGGGACCAGAGGTTGAATTACGGCAAGAGGAGTGCTGCAGGGCATGAGCCTGGGGCAGAATCGTCAAGGGCTGACCTGGAGGTTCCTAGATGACAGGGCCATCATCTGATGTTTGAAGCAGAAGAGAGACATGGTCTGGAAAGAAAGGTGAGGGGCAAAGAGGACCCCTGGGGTCTGTGAGGGACCGCTCAGAGGAGATCAGTCTCCCGTCAGAGCCAAAAGGTGAAGGAAGGTTCAGAGGAATAACAGTGGTCTTTGGTGTTTCTGTTGATGGCTGACTGTGCACCCAGTTAGAGGTGTCTGCGGTTGGAAGGGTGGGGGTTGGTCTGACTGGGGGATATGCCAGGCTCTGTGGGAATGAGTCATGCTGAAGGGGAGGCAGTCTGGGACCTTGGGCTGCTGCTTCTTGAGTTGACAGGGAACCACTCAGGAAGTAAACACAGACGTGGGCATCATGAGATAGCCCTGGCATCTCTCAGGCCAATGGAGAAATGAGACAGAGGTTTACGAGGAGGGCCTCCTCAGGAGGGGAGCCCTGCAGAGGGGCAGCTTATCAGCAAACACAGGGAAACTCTCCAGCTGTGCCCCAACCTCACTAAGTCCCAAGTCTCCTTGTGGACCAGTCAGTAGAGTTTGGGGGTCCAGTGATGTTCTGGTCAGGAGAAGGAGAAAAATCAAAGAACAAAGGAGAAAGGACAAGGGTCACGTGTAAGGAAAATTGGAGAGAAGCCTGCCAGCTTCTAGACCTGTTAAGGTCTTAGTGGGATGTTCTAAAACCAACCAGAAGCAGGGGGACTTTGAGGTTATAAAAATGGGAATAAATTTATCAATGGGTCACAAGCCCACGAAGTTTAAGATCTTCTTGCTTTCTCCTTTGGTCATTCTGCAGACTTTCAAGAAACAGAAATCTTGTCGTGTGAATTAGAGTTCTCTTCTTTGTGAGTTTATAGGCTGAAGGATAAGTGTTTATGGACTCAGGGGACTTTTTCTTTAACCGGCAATCTGAATGAAAAACAGAATCCTTGGTGGCTCTCTAGTACTTTCTTTAAAATATGTGAGTGTATCAGTAGAACTTCCAACACAATCTTATTAGAACTATATGAGGCGCGGGTAGCCAGTGCTTGGTGGTGCCTCTTGTATGGCCGAGCTCCACACCTGCTTCTCTCCCTGACCTGCTCACACCACATATTCCTGCTGTGTGTTCTGCATTGGCCCTCATGACACTGGTGTCACTCCTGGGCACCCCCTTAGAGCCACTGTGAGTTGCTTTGCTTGAATATCACATTTCTATGCAAGATAGTATCTCATGACTCCTCAGGGGAACTATTAGTTTGAGTCCTGAAGCAATGCCGAACACAAAGTAGGCATTCAATGAATATTTGTTGCACAAAGACCTAATGAATTCATTAATTTGCAGAGCAGCTTGTAGGTTGCAAGCATTGCTCTAGGAACTGAGGAAATGACTGTAAATCAAAGAAATAAAAATCTCTGCCTCCTGGGTCTTACATGCTAGAAGAGAGAAAACAATGTGTGTTATTGCATGAGGCCACAGTTCCGAAATAGGTGGCAGAAACTGAGCTGCAAAGTGAACAAGTCCGGCATACTGGTTACAGGGGGAGCTATTATAACCCAGTTTTTTAAACGTGCTCTCTGCCTTACTCATGCACAGTTGTAGTATTGATCCCTGTCTTTAAGACTGCCTAGTAGAGGTTCAAAATGGTAAGTGAGTTCCCCAAGATAGTAGTGTTCAAAAGAGACTTGCATGCAAACCTCTTTCTGAATACACAGCTGATGTTAACTGCTACACTGTGTGCCCCTCAATTTCCACTGAGAACTAGTAGGTGCACTTGTGTTGGGAAAGCAGGGACAGAGATGAATTGGAATCTTCAGTTGTCTCCCTCCAGCTTGGACATGGACTAACACAGTAGCAGACCTCTCCCTAAAACCAGCCCTTTTACCCTACAGCTACTTTACCACCTTAAACTACCTAGCTCTTGGGCTAATTTCCATTCAGCCTCAGATATGACTCTAAAGGCAAGATGTTAAATCTCAGAGCAGGTTTAACAGTCTTAAAATACCAATTTCCACCAAATGAAGAAAGAAAAGAATAAAGGAGCTCAATAGCCTACCCATATTACTTAAAAATCAGTGGCAGCGTTCTTAAAATCCTGGCTCCAGGTCACGCTCTGAATCATAGACAACACTCCTGTCTTGTTATTTGCAAAATACATTTCTGAATTACTACGAATGCGATTTATTTTTGTGGGATGGGGAAATAGAGGCCCTGCACAGAAGAAAGCTTGCCCTACAGTTAGAGAAGCAGAACAGGAAAATTTCCAGCCAAGTAGTGTGGAGAGACTTTGGCCTTGTCGACCCAAACTGTGTATGTGAGTGGGCATTGACCCCAGGCTGATGCGAGGTTGTACTCGCTTGGTCTGATGGTGGAGGGTGGGGTTTAGAGACCTCTGGTTCAACACTCCCCATGAGGTGGCCCCTCCCAGGATGTGCCCCCAGATGTACACCCACCACAGGCCCACAAGCCAGCTGTGCCTCCCCCTGGGCTTTCCTTCTGTTGTGCCTGGAGAAAGCTGCACCCTTGTGCCTCAGGGCAAGGAATGCTGGCCTGGGGAGCCTGAGGTATAGTCGGATCACCCCAGGACCTAACGTCTGGTCCACTCTGGAGTAGGCTGTGGATAGTTAGTACCGACACATCCTCTCTTCAACTAGCTCTGAGGAAACTGGCCCGGGTCACCCCATGCAGGGGACGTAGCAGAGAGGAACATTTTAAAATATTGAGTTTCCCACTGGAAGTTAAACAAGAAATGAAGCAGCAGGGGTTTGCTCCATTCGGTTGCCTGAGAGCAGCTGCTGCCCAGAGTCTCGAGCCCCCAGCGAGTGGAAAGCAGAACTTGCCCCGGGTAGGCGCTACTTCCATCCAAACCAAACTTCCCCTCAATGACTTCATTGAAAGCTGGTTTACATCATGAGGAGAAACTCCATTTATTTATTTGTAATAACTTCGGGATTTTATGGACCCACAAGAGGATGTAATTTAAGAAAACATTAGCAAGCTATTCCAAATACCCAGGTTTTGAAATTTGCTCTGCCAAATAATCATCAATGGGAATATTTCAATATTAACAATGAAAAGCTGCAGCAAAACTCCTTTGAGCAGGGCTTTAGAGGTGGCGAGGTTTTGAAATGTATATTTTGGTCCTGACATCCTAGGGTCCCAAGAAAAGACAACTGGATTTCCAGGAACCCATTATGAACAACATATGACCTAATAGAAGTGGGTCCATCTAATGCCTCCCTCATGGTGCTTTAGCCCTATAAATAACTTGAAAACTACACAGGCTGATTCACTCTCTGGAGCTTTGAAAATAGGGTTGGAGGGAATTACACAATGTTTTTGATTAGAGTTTTTAAGACAAAATAATCGAGAGTTTACTAGGGAAGAGGGTGAGCTAAGAACGGTCCCTTGTTGCAGAAACACGATGCTTTTAAAGTTACCGTTCTACCAGCAATCACATGTTAGTGATGTTTTTATTTCCTTAAATAGCCAACATTGTAAATCTTTCGAAAACTTTTTGAACCATTGCCTTCTATTGGGAACATGAAGGATCCAATGGTAGGGACTACAAATACCCACTCATCGTCATCTTTTATCTCCAGGAGACACACGTTGAAAAGGGTGGATGTGCACATGGGCTCACCTACTTACCTCACTGGAATTATACATGTCTGCATTACCTTTATACGTTCAGTTGTCATGCCTTGCCCCTCCCCACCACCCCCATTGACCTTCCCAAAGGCACAGTTACATCTTGTTTATGTTTATAGCTCCAGGCCTACACTACAGCTCAGTTGTTGAATATGCTTATTATTCATAGTATCCATTATGCTAAACACTCTGTTAAGCACTGTGCTGTGGAAGGAGCAGACTCTACAAGAGTGACTCTTAAGTAGCTGAATCTTACTGGAAGGAGATTTACATTTCAAGGAAAAATTCAAGGTTATAGCTAATGTTTAAATAATAATTTTTAGGTTAAAAGATGCTTTTACAAGCATTATCTACCTAATATATATTAAAAAAAAAACACTTTGAGGGAGATACCATTTTTCGTATTTTTCAAAAGTCGAAAATGGGAATCAGAGGCGTTAGGCAGAGTTTAACAAGGTAGCAAGTAGTGAAATTGTATCTTTCATTGCTAAGGCTGGCCCTTGTCCCATTATTCCTTCCCTTCTCTAAACTTTTTCCAAGTTAGAATATTGACACATATTCCTACTTTTTAATATTAGTAACAATTCTAATGAAATAAAATTCATATATAATAAAGTTCACCCTTTGAAAGGTTTAATTCAGTGGTTTTTAGTCTATTCACAAAGTTGTGTTATTATCATCTGTATATGATTCCAGAATGTATTCATCAATTCAAAAATAAACCCCATACCTATTAGTAGTTGTTTTCTATTCTCTTTTCTCATAGCTCCTTGAAACCAGAAACCTACATTCTATCACATTTGATTTGCCTATTCTGAACATTTCATATAAATGAGATCATGCAATATGTGGTCATTTGAGTCTGTCTTATTTGACTTAGTATAATGTTCTCAAGATTCATCATGTAATAGCATGTATCTGAGCTCCATTCCTTTTCATGGCAGAACAATATTCCATTGTATGGATATACCACATTTTGTCTGTCAACTCATCAATTGATGGCTATTTGAGTTGTTTCCATTCTTTGGCTATTATGAATACTTTTACTGTGAACAGTTGTGTGTAGATTTTCTGTGTGAGTATGTTTTCTGTTCCTTTGCATATATATCAAGCCTGTTCTCTTTGTAATGTGGTCTTTGCCTGCAGGCTAAACAAAGCTTAGCCATAAAAAAGAATAATAATGAATTAAAACTGCTCCAGCTATAGATATAATGAGAATCATGATATGGTAACAATACCTCTAAACCAGAAGCACTGTTGTATTAGCTAGTAGATGCCAGTACTTTCTTTTTTTTTTAAATTTATTAGATTTATTTAATTGTATTTGACATCATTTGTAGTCCCCAGAGGGTTCCCACCATCATTTCACCCGTGCACCATCACCTCAGTCCCTTGTGCACCCTCTGCCCTCATCCCCGTCTTTGCCTTCCCTTCCCTCCGCCCACGCCCGTGATCCCTTGGGTTTATCTTTGACTTTTTGATCTTGTTGAGTTTTTATTTGTTTGTTTGTTTTTGGTTGTGATTGCCCATTTCCTTGAGCGTTCTCTTGTTTTTTTTATTTTCTTCTTTTTTATTTTTTGTTGTGTTTGTTGTTCTTTCACTTTCCTCCTAAAAGTGAAGCCGTCCGATATTCTTCTCTTGCTTTCTGGCTTGTTTTCACTGAGTATAATTCCTTCTAGCTCCATCCATGTTTCTACAAATGTCCTTAGTTTTTCATTTTTGATTGCTGAATAGTATTCCATTGTGTATATGTACCACATCTTGATCCAGTCCTCTACTTTTGGGCATTAGCATTGTTTCCAGGTTTTACCAATTATAAATAGTGCTGTAATAAACATGGGGGTACAGGTGCTCTTTTGGATTGGTGTTTTTGTGTCCTTTGGGTAGATCCCTAGGAGTGGGATTGCTGAATCATATGGTAGTTCCATCTCTAGTAGGCCGAGGAACCTCCATACGGCCTTTCATAGTGGTTGGATTAACTTACATTCCCACCAGCAGTGTAGTAGAGTTCCTTTTTCTCCACATCCTTGCCGACATTTATTGTTGTTGGTTTTTTTTGATGTGTGCCATTCTTTTTTTTTTTTTTTAAAGATTTATTTACGTATATAAGAACTGGGTACAGGCCAGAGTCATAGGAGGTGAGAAGATTCACCAGAGACAGAGTGGGGAACAGAGCAGGCAGACTTACTGACTGAAACACACTGTTGAGGGGAGCAGCGGACGAGGCAGGAGAGGTCTGCTATGCCTATGGGTCCCCTCCCTGGCTGGAGGCAGGAATTGAACTCATGCTGCAGTGGCTGCAATTTGCTTCATAGTGCGTTGCTTAACCTACTGCGCCACCAGAGAGGCCCTTGATGTGTGCCATTCTTACCGGTGTAAGGTGGTACCTTGTTGTGGTTTTAATTTGCATTTCCCTGATTATGAGAGATGTTCAGCTTTTTTTCATGTGCCTGTTGAATGCCAGTACTTTCTAAAGCTTCCTTCCTTCTTTGATTTATTTTGTAGGCCACAGGGAAGAGGGTTTGGCTTCTGAATGTGAGGTACTTGAGGATATGGCTGTACCCCTGTATCTCAGAGAAACTTTATTTTGACTCAGGCTACTAGGAGGCATTCTGCAGTTCTTTAATTACCCCTTGGTGTTTGTTAGGTGAATCGTAGACCAAGGACTGTAGTCAAAGCTTCCATAGAAGCAAATGGCTGCAGGTATTTTCAAATAAATAACTGGGACCTCAGTGGGAGACCCTTTGCATGTGTGTGCATTTGGGTTTTGGGTTACAAAGGAGGAATGTGAGAGAGGAGATGAAGTTCTGAGTAACTCACCTTTTAAAATGGATCTTTCAGTATGATTGTGCTGCCTCTTAAAAATGGCAGAATAATGGAGAAGGCCAGTAGCTCTGTGATGCTGGGACATTTGCCCTGAACTTTGGTTCTAAGGAATCTCCTTTTATAAAAGCACCATGAAATCTTTACAACATCCCCAGATGACATAACTTCTCATTTTTAATAGTTTTCAAGGTACCTTTAAGGTCTTTCTGACTTTTTCAGGCTTGTCCTACGCAACCAAGTGGGTGTTACTACCACAGACTAGCAGTGGGGCATAGCAGGCTGAGGCTGCTACTGCTGAGGGCTCTAGGGTGCTGTACAGGTGGCAGCCCTGGCTCCTTGGAAGCCACTTAGCTGCAGGAGAGAGGAACTCTGTACAGATCCCTGAAATTGCTTCACTCTTGGTCTCTCACCCCCTATCTCTAGGCCCCTTTCTCAGTGTGTCCCACTCCCCGCTGCCTCCTAAGTAGGGTTTGCAGTACCTTTATGCTAGTTCTTTAATTCATCCCAGCTCTTAGGTTGTAAACATGCTTTAGTTTTATACCTGTTGCATATTATAGTTTGACTTTTTCATATCGTTGCACAAGCATCATTAACACCCGTCTCTACAACTCTTCATCTTGCAGAACGGAGACTCTACGCCTATTAACACTGCAACTCCCCATCCCTCTTCCTAGTCCCTGATAACTACCATTTTATTTTTTTGTCTGTATGAATTTAATTACTCCAGGTACCTCATAGAAGTGGAATCATATGTTTATATTTAATTACTAGCTATCTCAAATATCCTCAAGATTCATCCATGCTATAGGGCAGAATTTCCTTTAAAGTTTGTATGTATACACCATATTTTATTTATCCACTCATGTATCAATGGTCACCTGATTGCTTTTCTGTTCTAGTTATTATGAATATGGGTGCTCTGAATATGGATTTACAAATATTTCTTTGAGACTGCTTTAAATTTTGTTGTTGTTGTTGTTATATACCCAGAAATGGGATTGCTGGATCATCTGGTAGTTCTATTTTAATATTTTGAGGAACCACAAGACTGTTTTTCCACAGCAGTTATAACATCTTAGATTCCCAAAAATAGTGTATGAGACATTCAATTTCTCCACATACTTGCCAACACTTGTAATTTTCTGTTGTTTTGATAGTAGCAACCTTAATGCGTGTGCAGTAGTATCTCACTGTAGCTTTGATTTGCATTTTCCTAATGATTATTGATGTTGAGTAGCTTGATGTTGAGCATTTTTTCATGTGCTATAACTGGCTATTTATATGCCTTTGGAGAAACGTCTATTCAAGTCTTTTAACCATTTTTAAATCAGGTGGCTTTTGGGGGTAGTTGTCAAATTTTAGAAGTCCTCTATATTTTCTGGATATTAGTCCCCTAGCAGATACATGATTTGTAAAAATATTCTCCCTCAAGTCACTTTTAATGATTAAATAGTTAATGCCTGCAGAACACTGATAACTTTTGATGACTGACATGGAATCTTTGCCAAGTGCCTGATCCTGCTAAGTGCTTTACATACTTTATCTCATTTAAACCTTTAAACCAGGCTATGTGAATATTTCTAATTTGCAGCTTAGGAAACGATAGTGAGTTATTTTGAATTAAGATCTGCTGACTGAAAATCCCTACACACTAGTTCTATACCAGAGAGCTTGGAAGGGACTTGAAGCACAAGAGTCTGATTATAGCAGCAGGTATATTCCATAGGAAGTCAAAAGAATCTGGTTCTAATAGTCACCATTCAACAGACTGTAGTAAACTGAATATTGGTCCCCAGAAAGAGACAATGTCCTAATCCCTAATGTTACCAAAGATGTTAGGAGAATTAATCTTATTTTATGTATCAAAAGATATGGTTAGTGATTTTAATTTTTAAGGTTTATTTATTTATACACACAAGAACTGGGGTACAGGCTAGAGGCATGAAGGGTGAGAGGATTCACCAGAGACAGAGTGGGGAACAGAACAGGCAGACTAACTGAAATATACTGCCGAGGGAAGCAGCAGATGAGATAGGAGAGATCTGCTATGCCATGTGGGTCACTTCCCTGAATAGGGATCAAACTTATGTTGCAGTGGCTGCGGATGCTTCATGGTGCGGTACTTAACTCCTTATGCCACCAGGGAGGCCCTGGTTAATGATTTTAAAAGGAAGAGCTTATCTTAATTTATCCAGATGGGATCTACGTTCCATCACAATTCTCCTTACAAGAAAAAGCCAGAGAGGTGACACAAATGAAAGAGGAGAATACAGAGAACCACACAGAGGGGAGGCAGTGTGAAGATGGCAGAGATGAGACCACAAGCCAAGGAGTGCCAGCAGCCACTGGCAGATGAAGAGGCAAGGGAGGATCCTGCCCTAAAGCCTCTGTGGGGAATGCAGCCTGCCTTTGATTTGGACTCTGAGAAAATAAATTTCTGTCATTTAAGCATCCCAGCTTGTGGTGATTTGCTATAGCGTCTATGAGAAAGTAATATAGGGACTTCAGATAGATGAGTTTGCTCCTCCATGGAATGGCCATATAGGGTGAGACACAGCTTGGTTTGATCACCACACTGGAATCACCCATCATAGGAGTCACCAAAATTTAATAACTTCTCGGAGCTCTGAGCTTCAAATCAAAGAAACTGAAGCAGAAGCACTTGTGTGAGGCTCAGAAAACAGTCATTATAAAAGCTCTCCAGGTGCACCCCTGTTTTCCACATTTACTCTCTTAGGGCTCCCAACAGTCTGTGGTCCTCACAGAAGAGAATTCAGCATTCCCTGTCATCATCTTTCTCTGGTCTCAGGCAATGGTATGAACTTCTGAGCAAGAGAGAACCAGGACTTTCCAGAACTGAAATGGACATCAAAGTTGTCCTTCCAGACCGCAGAGAGGAACGGAAAGTTTAGGGAGAGGGGGAAGAGGCCAGAAGGGCAGTGGGTGGAAATGAAAACGCCTGGGAGGTCTGGGGAGCCTTCAATAACATTGGGTTGGACAACGGAGGGGCCCTCCGTGGGGCCAGGGGGAGGCACCTGTGAAAATAGCAAATACTTGAGCCAGAGACGGTACACATCCTGCCCTGGCTCCTTCAGGCTCCCCGCAGAGGCGGGGATCACAGGGTGAAGGTGATATGTCTCCCACGATGTCAGTGTCCCCTAGGGCCCCTCAGGAATTTGACAGGGGAACTAGTGCAGGGGTACAGGGACACATGGGAGAGCTAGAGCGAGGGGTAGTCAAGTCATCCTTCCCAAAGATAGGGCTTTAATTTCTGCCCCCTCCTGCCTGCTGGCTCCAGGAGATCTTGACAAGCCAAGAAACTTCTCAGAAGGGGTGGGTGTGGGGTAGAGGTGGGGGGAGGCCTCTGCCAGGCGCCATCATCTCCCCTCCACCACACAGCTGACAGACACTTGAGAACTTTCCTTCCCAAGCTTGTATCCTGCTGGTTCAGGGCAAAGTGTGCGGCTTTCCCACCAGGATCAGTGAGGAAATGGCCTGGTTTGGACTCAAACAGACTGATTTGTTTTCCCAACAAGGCCTCAGCTCAGTGCAGGGAGCCCCAGTAATGCCCATTTTTCCAGGGTGCCTCTCCCTCCCTGCCTCCTCTCCCTGCTCTGAGAACACATCACCTAGTGTCTGCAAGGCTTCTGCTTCTTGTTTGACATCCCTTATTTACAAAGCAAACAGAATGTTCCTTTTAACACACATCATGCTAAGTTTATTAATGCAGAAAACAATCCCAGGGGGCCGACCCGGGGGACCCCAGAAACCTGCCAGCACAAACTCTTCAAACGCTCAGTGCGTCAGATCCTCCAGGACAATATTTCACACAATGGAGTAAAAATAATATTTTTCTTTGGGCCTTTCCAGCCGCTTTTGTGGCGAGCAGACAGAAATTATTTTCTTACTCTGCTCCCAGAGCAGAAATCTGGACGAAGCTGCGTTTATTTGTTTAACACAATGATTTCATCCTAAATGTCTCGACAGCAAATAGTTGGTGGTTTAATAAAGGGCCTTTGAAAGGAGGCTGGAGCTGGGGTGATGTGAGGCATGTGGCTCTCAGGGGCCCAGCTGCCAGGGCTGCTGAGACAGGGCAGAGGAGAACTGGGTATCCCTCAGGCTGTAAGGAGCCTGGGGGTTGTGGTGTGTTATTACTCCTGATCAGAACAATTGTGCTGTTTCCATCCTGGAGAGGGAAGGATGCTGACCCTTTGGTCACAAATGCCAGGCCTTTCCCAAGACCAGTTCTGCCAGATGCAGACACAAACCCTAAAAGAGATCCTCAAACTTACTTGGGGAAAAGGGGCCTTTTGTATTCATTGCTGCTTTCCTCTGATTAAAAATTATGTCCCATGTCAACCAAATGTTGGTTGCTGTTCTGATGCCAGCCCAGAGTTCAGCAGCCAGGGCTCTGATGAGGGCAGGGAGAAGGAACCAGGCCAGCCCAGGCTCCTGACTCCCCCAGTGAGCAGAGTCCTTCAATCATGCCAATCAGGTCTTCCAACCTTCAATTAGAAGTGAAAACAAAAACTCAGAAAGACTCTTCTGGACTTCACTTCTTTTCCAGGGGAAGAATTGTCAGGGGGGGTGAAATGAAACAAATACCCACAGGGGAAAGGAGCTAGGAGAAGGTTGTGGATGGTGTAAAACCAGCCAGGGAGTCCCACATCCTGAGATTGCAGGTCACTCATTTTAGGGGGGGTGATGGAAGCCCGAGAGAGATGGTGAGGTTTCTGAGGACACACAGCTTTTAGAGAGTGCTGTGGCTGGAGGCTTTCAATTTTGGACATCAAAGGGGAAAGAGCCCAATTTAGCTTCATAGCTGACAAAATAAAAAAGCTGAATTAAAGGACTCACAGTAGATTGGGACCTTGGATGGATCAGCTGATTCGGTTCCTGATCCAAAAAATGATTTGGATCAGAGTCTGTTCCTGGAAGGATACTGGAATTAGTGAAGAAGGGAATATCTATTTACATGCGCACAAATACATTTCCGGTTGTAAAAGTAATACTTCTTTATGTTATATATTATATAGTGTATAAAAAAGGCAACAGAAATTACTTATAATAATCATAGCATTATAATTACTTATAATAATGTATTACTGTTAATTTATTGGTGTCTCTAAATCTATTTTCCTTATTTCTCTTATACTTTTACCTATCTATCTGCCATCTGTTTACAAAACTAAGATCCTAATTGATTTATTTTTTGAATGAATTAATTTGTTCTTAAGCCTCTCCCGACAGCCACAATTCTTTTCCTCAATCTCCAGAGGCTGGCCGTAGGACAGAATATCTTTGAGTAGGTTATAGAGACCAGTCACTGAAAGACTGTCAGGCTGTGGGGATGGTCCCCAAATGCTTGCAACAATTGAAAAATCTTGCCTGCATCTTGGAGTGGCTTCAGATCGCTTTTACATCCAGTTGTCTACCCCTCCCCCAACTCATCCTTCCCATTTTGTCTCTCTTTTTCCTACTTTCCTTCTGAGACCTGAGGCAGGCAGATATTAATTCCTTACATCTGCATGGTATTTTACAACCTCAAAGAGTTTTTATAAAAATGGCCTCATTTACTCTTCATAAAAACTGTAACATAGGCTAGGCAGAATGATACCAATTTTACATTCAACGAATGTTTTAGTGCCAATTGTATATTCTTTGGCGGTCACTGAAAGAGGGACATCAATAAGTATGTTCTTAAGTCAAGGAATTTTTAGACTAGTGGGAGCACTTTAAAGGACTTTGATAAGTGAAGGCTCCTGTTACTACTGCTAAAATGACTTACCTCCTGACACGGGGGTTAATAATTAGTAACGCAGGGAAATGACACAGCACATCCTCCAGTCCCGTATTCTCTCCTATACTACATCATAGTTAAGAGTAGATCCAGAACTGGGAGGAATGTCCAGGCAGACGGATGAGGGGATGCTTTTAGGGTTCCCTCTCTGTCTCTACTCCAGCCTTAGTGACTAGGTCCTAACATTTGAGATGCCAGATTTCTCTAACATGAGTCAGTGACAAACACCTTTTGAGTATTGGAGGTAAATATGATATAATTGATCTTTTAATGAATAAGTAGTTGTTTGGGATTAAACTACTTCAACATCCATGAAAGGATAAAATAGAGAAAGTGAATAATAGTTATCAAACCATCTCCTATGTACTAGTCTCGATACTAGGTGATTCACATATACAATTTAATTTAAAGCAGAATGCATGTGAATTTTTTTTTAAGATTTATTTTTTTATGCATACAAGAGCTGGGGCACAGGCCAGAGTCATGGGAGGTGAGAGGATTCACCAGAGGTAGAGTGGGGAGCAGAACAGGCAGATGAACCGAAATACATTGCTGAGGGGAGCAGCGGGCGAGGCAGGTGTCTGCCTGCACCGTGTGAGCCCCTCCCTGGCTGGGGATCAAACTCCCACTGCTGTGCTGCGAATGCTTCACAGTGCAATGCTCAACACACTGCGACACCAGGGAGCCCCCAGCATGTGAAGTTTTATTCATTGCTGTATTACTTAGGTCCTAGTGCACAGTGTCACATATCAGCTTGGAATAAATGCTAAGTGAGGTAGGTCCCATTCTATAGATAGGAAAACTGAGAGGCCAGTTAGCAGTACTAGGTCACATAGCAAATCATGGAATTAGAGTTAAACTCGATCTGTCTGGCTCTCGAGGTGTGCTTTCCCCATTATTCCACCTTGTATCCTTTGGTAAGCTGTCCACATGCTTACTGTGTATGAAGGGATGAGTTTATCTTTGTGGGTGTAATTGCACTGAGGGAGTAATTGCACCGATTACCATTTTACATATTTTGCCTCTTTCTATGGTTCCTACCTCTTTGCTACGAAAACATTCCATGACGTCATTTGTTGACCGACTGTTCCCTTCTGTAAGCCTTACTGGATGTTTCTTCCTGATGGCACTAGTACTGGGAGTATGACCCTTTGAGAGTAGAGAGTACATTATATTTTAAGTGTTGCATGTCTTTACATTCTTTTCAGAAAGTGAAGAATACTGGCCTCCAGTATTCTCCAGGCTAAAGCAAAAAATGAAGTCAGGTTTTGCATATGTTGTCTCTAGATGTGATCTGTCCCTTTACTGAACACCCACTTAGCAGGGGTAGGAAAGCAGCTAAGGAGTGGCTCTTTTTATCTTGGAATGTCCGTGTTCTCATTTGGTTTGCTCGCTTGGCTCTGACTAGGAAGCTAATTGTTAGCTCTTGAAGGAGACTCTTTCTAGCAAGTCTACCTGCTTAGCCTGCATGTCTTTCTAGTTATTATATATACTATTGCATAGATGTCTGTGGGAATTTAAAATTCAGATGCTAATGTTTCATGCACTTCCAAGAACTAACACTGCATAAGACTTGGAAAATAGTTTTAGGAAATAAAATCAGGGTCAATGCTCAGAGACTGAACACCATTTGATTTTTTTCTTTTTGAATCGGGAGATCTTTGTTGGTGATATATATGTTGACATAAGAAAACAATGAGCTCTCTTGGGTTATAGGCACTCTCTGGGAATATCTAATTGATACCAAAAGGCTCTGTCGGGACTGTTTGGGGGAGAAAATTAATGTATGCCAAGGAGAGTTGCTTTCAACTCTGTGAAGAACATGTTGGCTTGCTTTATCATTTTCCTCTCCTCCCTGTCCCAAGACTCGCACCCATTCCTCAAGTAAGCAACAGACTTGGACCAAAACAACACCAGCAAAAATATTTCAATACCAGCAAAATACTGACTGCTTCAGTGAGACTTCTTTGTCTTCATCACCCAAATCTGAGTCTTACCCTAGCAGTGCCAGAATGATTTTATTAAAGGGGTGTGTTTGGGGGTGGGAGGATGTAGCTAGGTGACCTTTTAAAAAAAGATGTTTTTATTTTGCAACTTACCAAAAGTAATAATGTTCTTTCTGAACTGAACTATCATTCTGGAATACCAGAATGTGGCCTGGCACGCCTGATCGTGACCTTTATGGAAATTTGTTGGACTGTATGTTGGGAGCTCATTAAATTATCTAGTCAGGCTGCTCATTTCTAACCTGAATCAAACCTCAATGGTTCTATGTGTTGCATGACTGCGACCTAGGGAACTTTTTTTTCCTCACCTCTGGAGGTTTGCAATGTATGTTCCTTATGTGCACAAATATGAATGATGTCATTGATTGGGAATACTAAGCAGACCACTCGGATGTAGTGCCTTGCCTAGAATAACTTACCTTCTGGTTCAAAGCAACCAGCCAATAGATTCCTCCTGAAGTCTCAGAGTGCTACTAAATATAATGAAGCCTTCTTTACTTATCATCAAATCGTTTAAAGCACACTGACAACCTGGCACTTTCAATATTCTTTTTATGACACGTCATATCTATGACAGATTGAAAGGGCCCCCCCCCCAAACCAAACAATAACATTGAGTGAAAACTTACATTAAGTCTCTTTCTATTAGAAAAGTTAGCTTTGGCCCCCAAACATTAGCTTCATGGGTTCCTATAAAATCGTGACTATTTCATAAGTCAGAAGGAAAAAGAAAAATACCGATGGTTTCACTTATAGAAGGAATATAGGGAAACCGATCAAGGGGTCAGAAAAAAAAGACAAAACCAGCAGGCAAACTATAGAATTGAGACATAATGCAGAGGAAGAGGGAGAGGGGCCAAAAAAGGGGAGGGAAGAGCACAAAAGACTATGGTGATGGTTCACAGGGGATTTGGTAATGGGAATTTTATGGAGATTATACCTGAAGGGAGAAATCAAACATACAAAAATGAACAACAATGTAAAAATATTAATTAAAAATTTAAAAATGAACCTCAACTACCTGGCAAAGGTTGGGGAGGGAGGGAATCATGACTATTTCATAGCCAAAGGATTTTCCAAGTCATGCAATGAAATCTTAGTTCTACTACTTACTTAAAAATGAAGAATGAATGCCTTCAACTTCAGGGAAGATGGAATAGATATGCTTCTACCTACTCTTGCCAGTAAATACAACTAAAAACTCTGGGTATTACATATGAAACAGGAAGACTCTGAGAGTCAAGAAGGCAGACCAGTTAGGGACATGGGAACCCAAGAAATAACACAGAGTTGCTTTTCTGGGGTTTTCTTACTGCCTCATGTAGCATAGACTTGGAACTAAAGGGGTTGGCACCTAAGGAATTCCAATGGGTACAGACATAGAAAGTCCTAGCAAATACCTGCTTTGTCTAACCAAAAGACCAGGAAAGATACAGTCTAACAAAACAGAAAACAAATAATAACCATACCACTTCAGCCACCCACCACAGAGAAAAACTGTGACCCTAACCCACCCATGCCAGGAAAGGCTAGACTCCCACTCTCACAATACTGGAACCAGTGACTATAGTCCCTGTAGTGATGGAAACAGGGCAGTTCAAACGAGGATGTTGCAGTCAAAATGTTGATCAGTGCTGCAGTTCTGTAAAAGTTTGGAAGCTAAAAGATCTTTCCTAGTCACTCACTTGCTTGGCTGGGAAGTTGGTGCTGACTCTTGTAGGACTCTTCTACTTGTCATGGTGACCTTAGGTAGGACAGATAACTTCTCACAAAGTGAGCTGTCCGAGAGAGGGAATGGGGTAAGAGGCAATGTCTTAATCCAGCAATGGAAATTATACCACATTTTATTCATTAACAGTGATTCACTAAGTTCAACCCACATTCCAGGGAAGGAAAATTAAGTTACACCTTTTAAAAGGAAGAATACTAAACAATATTTAAAGGCATAATGTGCCTATTTTGAGCTGTGGGATATTTTTTCATATGAATTCATCTTTTTTTCTCTTCTCTTTTTCTAGAATATCAGGTGGATGCCAAACCTCTTTGAATTTGGCATCTTCAATTGATTCTTTCTCAGGATCTCTTATTTTCTCTCATATTTAAAAACTTAAAAATCTGATATAAACCCTAACTGCTGGAAAATTTCTCAAATGATTTCCCCTAATTTTCTATTAACTATTTAATTTTGTTAAACTTTTTTTCATATCCAAGAACTTTGACTACTATTCTCTGCTACCTTTTTCATAGGAACCTCTTCTTGTTTCTCAAAGCATATTAATATGCAGTTTTACAGATTCTTTTCTATTCTCTGTATTATATCTCTTCCCTATGTTATAGATTATTCTATTTGTTCCTTTGGGTACTTTTATTGTGCTGTTGATTTTCTCCAAATTCTCTTGATTTTCAGTGGGCCATTGGTGTTTACAGGTGAAGGACTAGCTTAACAATATGAGCTTATGTAATATGTAGTGTGTGTGTGTGAGTGTATGTGCGTGTGTGCGTATATATATAAAATATGACAGTATCATAAAATGGTGTATATCTTTCCTGTTTTTTGAGTTGGTTTGCTGAGCACCCTCTGTGACTATTTGTTTCTTCAAAATCTTCATTGGTTTATACTTCTTAGAATTGAAAAGTGGGATTATTCTCATGGATTTGGCAATTCATATTTTATTCATGATGTTTCAAAGATTATCAACAACCCTACCTTCAAATTGTGAAATAAAGTGAGGAAGAGGTCAACAATAAATAAAAATATTTTCAAAGGATAGCAAGCATAAATATATGCTTACAGAGAGGAATAGGAACTAGAACCTTGTCTCAGAAAACAAGATTTTTATTTCTGTCCATTATTATGAAAATACAGGCATGGTGGGCTGTTCATAAATATTTATTGAACTGAATCACTTTTTCCTAATTTTCTCCTTCTGTTAAATATGAAATGATTAAGAACATTCACAAGTACTTTGTAATGTTTTAAGTGAAAGATTATTTGAATCTATTTAGTGTGAATATGATCTGGGAGAGCAATAATTCTATGCCAGGCATTGTTCTAAGAATTTTGCATATTTATTTTATTAAATCATGATAACCCTATGAGGAGCAGAGCAGATACTGTTGGTGGCCTGTCCATATCCTTCTCATTCTTCTTAATCCTGCAGACTGTTACTGCAAGCAGCTGAAATTCTCTGCCAGAATAATCGTTTTGTTCTTTTTTTTTTTCTGTTTCCTGACTGCAAGAGCAGCCCACATGCAGGCCACTGTAGTGCTGAAAGTTAAGATCATCAGAAACAGCCCTCAACCAATGACAGATGAGAATTTAGTGGATAAATACTCTAGCTTCCTTGTCCCTCGGTTGGAGGTATCTGGGGTGTGTTGTACAGACTTTCCCAGAGCTCCCCAGGCAAGAAAGTTCCAGTTGCCTCAGATACCACAAAGGTAGTAACCCTTTATTAGCTCCCTTCCTTCCCTGTTTCACTTCTCTGTTCCCCTGTTCTTGAAATTGACCCCCTACCTCCTAGTGTATTCTAGAAATGCCTTCCAACTAACCTCCTTTCTTCCATTCTTGTCTCAGAGATTCTGGCCCACTTTGCAGATGGAGAAGTTGAGAGGTTAGTTACTTGACCATGGTCTCAGAGTTAGCAAGTGTCATAGCCAGGTTCCCAAGTCCAAGCGTTTAACTGCCACGTTATAATGCCATGGTACCTCTGCATGCTCGTTGTGTGCCAGACACCATGCTAAGTGCTTCATACAATTTATTTTACAAAGAATAAAATAAACTCAGGTAGGTTATGCGACATGGCCAAGGTCATGAGTGAGTAAGTTGCTAAGTGAGAATTTGAACCCATAGTCCCAATAAGGTCTATGATCTTAACCATTCTGCCATGCCGCCCCATGTTAGCTTACACTGTTAACTGCTTTTTCAACTAGGTGACTCTTTTATTTTATTTTATTTTATTTTTTTTTATTTATTTTAAAGAGCTGAGGTAGGGATCAGAGTCGCGGGAGGTGAGAGGATTCACCAGAGACAGAGCAGGAAGCAGAACAGACAATTGGACTGAAATACACTGCTGAGGGGAGCAGCAGGTGAGGCAGAAAAGGTCCGCTGTGCCATGTGGGTCCCCTCCCTGGCCGGGGATCAAACTCCCGCTGCTGTGTCGTGGATGCTTCACAGTGCCGCGCTCAACCTACTGCACCACCAGGGAGGCCCTAGATGACTCTTAAGTGGAGGGAAGTAGGGACTGTGGCTCTCAGTGGCAGGTCCTCATCTAACACCTGTGCCAGACAACTTCTGAGACTGCTTCTGTGCACAGCTTACAAATGACCACCTGCTTGTTGCCTCTTCACAAGGTTGTCCCTTAGTTTCTGCATGCGCCTTGGTATCTCCCTGACTGTCCTAATCTCTTCTTATAAAGACGAGGGTCCACCCTAATGGTTTCATTGTAGTTTATCACCTCTGTAAAAACCATGTCTCCAAACATAGCCACATTCTAAAGTACTGGAAGTTAGGACTTAAACATCAATGAATTGGGGATCGAGGCCCAATTCCACTCACAACTGATGGCATTTATTTAAAACCCCCTGAGGGGCCTCCCTGGTATTGCAGCGGGTTGAGCACTGCACTGTGATGCATCCATGCCACAGCAGTGTGAGTTTGATCCCCAGCCAGGGAGGGGACCCACATGGCCAGGGAGGGGACCCACGTGGTGTGGCAGACCTCTCCAGCCTCGCCCAGTGCTCCCCTCAGCAGTGTGTTTCTGTTGATCTGCCTACTCTGCTCCCCATTCTGTCTCTGGTGAATCCTCTTACCTCCCACAACTCTGGCCTGTACCCTGGCTCTTGTATGCATAAATAAATAAATCTTTTAAAAAATAATAAATAAAAACACCCTGATATTGCTCAGAAGCACTTTCTCCGTCTTTACTGAGACCTAGGAGTGGGTTTTGCCTTGCTTAGAGAGAAGCTAGAATGAAGCACCAACATCTGGAGAATGCTTGTTTAAGATTTCAGTGACATTATACACGGACTTATTTTCTGGGTGATGACAGACCTGCCCCTACAGTGGGTATGGACCCCAGCCAACTGTGACCTGAGCAGGGATTTTCTGCTAGAAGTGTCCTTAGAAATTGCCTGGCACCTTTCCGCAGGTGCTAGATAAGGAGAGCCCTTGGAGCTGTTGGCAGGTTTCTGCCTTCTCCTTGACTTCCAGACCCTCACCGGGAGACTCTTGGTGGAGAGGGGATTGCGTTAGAGTATAAGAGAACTAGGTTTTCAATTATGTGACCTTGGATGAAGTTGACTGGGATTAATGCCCATTGTAAGGGCAGATCTGTCATTACGCAGAAATTAAGTCTGTGCCTGGAACAGGTCCTTTCCTCTGACCCCAGAGGAAACTAACTCTGCCAGCACGTTGATCTTGGGCTTCCAGCTACCAGCTACCAGAACTGTGAGAAAATAAATTTCTACCACTTAAGCACCCCCCTGGGACCCCACACTCCCCCATGGTGGTTTGCTCTGGTGGCCCTAGCAAACTGGCACACCATCCCAGAGATTAAGTACATCATTGCCAATGTTTGGCCCTCACTCAGGAAGGAGGGTTTCACTGTCTTGGAGAATTGACAGTTTGTGATGTACAGCATAAATCATACTTACAATTCCAATCACTAATCCCCAATAGCACCAACAAGTTGAACATGTTAAAAGAACACTAAAACAGCAGGCTCAGGGTCAGAAATTTCTAGAAGGCATTCATGTAAAGGATTTAGTGCTTCATACCTCAAGAGGCAGAATAATGCTAGTGGAAAGTTAATCAGTCAGGTTTACACATATGTAATTCCACATATATGGAATTATGTGGAAATGACCTCTTCCCCATCCCTGTGATTTAAAAAAAAAAAAAACATTTGGACATTGTATAAGACCAGTGTCTAGGACTTTTCAAGGACTCACAATGTTTCAGAATGACAATGAAATTAATTTCAAAATAAGAAAGTAAAATGGCCAAGTAAAAAGAAAAAATAATATTGAAGGCAAAGTCACAAAATGTAATCCTGAATGTTTCTGACAGCACTTGTATTTAAATTAGCATGCTGTTGCCATGGGAGTGGCACCAGGAAAAGTTACCGTGCCTTACCCTGAAGGACTTAAATTGGTGGTGTTCTCTCTCCACCTCCGAGAAACTCAGACCAGGCCCTTGTGGGTTTTGGAGGTGACAGCGGCAAGGAGACAGGGTCTGTGGTGTGGGGTGGGGATGGGCGAGAATTGAAGGTTTCCAGTGAAAGGCAGATATGCATGTGGTCTAGTGTCCAGCTTAAACCTGGCTTTACACTTGAATTCTATCCCTGTGTGACGCTGGGAAACTTACTAAATCTCTCTGAACCTCACTAGCTTTTGCACAAACTTGACCATAGAGCAATGTGGATGTTAACTGTATGTATTTTTATTCTCAAAGTTGGCAGAACACAGCAATGCATTGACTAAATGTTATGTAACTTGCTGGGTTACAAGTCCAGGTGAAGACTGGTTGGGGAGGGAGGGAGCTTGGTGTCAGGCTTGGAGTGGGGAGCCCAGCCAGATTAGGCAAGCAGGGCTGCAGAAGAATAATCTTCATGGGCAGGGAGCCGCTGTGCAAGATCCCAGGACCCTTCACACTCAGGTGCTTCTCCTGCAGCTCTAGTGCAGGCATAGAAGAAATTACCAGCTGCTGTTCTAGGGAGCTGGGCTGCTTTGGAAAGTTAGTTAAAATTTGCCAGTGTTGGGGGACAGGTTAAATCTACTCTATCAGGAACAAATCTATACAGGACAAAATCTTTGAGAGATGCAGCCGCACAGACGGCAGTGACAAGGGAAAATTAGACAGAGGGCAAAAACGAACACAGACTGCTGATTCATAAATTTGGGGGGAGGGAACCTCCTGCAGGTTGCTCTCCTTTCAGCAGGGGTTTCAGTGTGTTAGAAAGGACAGTAGGTTTCACAGAGTAAAAGGAGGGAGTTTTGACAGTCTCTGGCCAACATTCCATTGAAGTGAGAGTTTTGGAAGCAGGAAGACTTTTGGATTGGTCTTCGGTTATGTGTGGCAGCCTCTGATTGACTGCAATTGAGCAGTTCGGGGACACTTCAAGCAAAGATTGTGTCATGCGAGAGGTGGAGGACATTTTTTGAGACTGGTCATTTCCAGGAATAAAAGCAGGACTGTTGATGGGTGTTTTTGTGGACAAACTGTCATCATGAACCCAATGGGCAGTAGGAGAGTTGGAGTTTCCCAGCAGAGAACCAGACCAGAGGCTTCTTGCCTGGGAACCAGGAGGCCTGGGTTCTAGGCTAGCTGGTCACTCACTGAATGAGTCGTCACCCTGGGCCTGTGCATCAAAGGAACAGCCACCCAGGAATGTCAAATTGCTTTCCCTTGGGCCAAATCCAACCTCCAATCATGTTTCCTTTGGTCTTTAAATTATTAGGATGTTTGTTTTGCATGCTTTTAGAAGGGGGTACATTTTCCAGTTCTACCTCTGCTCCATGCTATGTTTTACCTGCTAGGTGCCCCACCTTTGGGTAACTTCTCTGTCCCTTGTAGGCATCTGAGTCTGCAGCTTCTGGAGTGGGTAACCTCGGGGGCCATTCTGGCATGGGCCATTCTGCTGATTCTCAGTGGCACCTTCTCACTTTTGTTTCCCCCCAAGTCACCTCGCACCACTCTCTACAAGTATTTGACACTCCAGTTTCTCAAGTCAAAAAGTCCTCCCAGAAAACTGGAGACAGAAATGATAATAACTACCTGAGACAAATGGAGAGCAACACATTGTACATACTGAGACCCACAAGGGAGGGCCAGAGGTCCCACCTGACCCTTCCCGACTGAGCGCAGCCACCTCCCTGGATGGAGGGTCTCTCCATCTGCTCACCGCAGGGCAGCCCAGCCGGCCCCAGGCCAGGGGATGACACCCTCCACCCCTCTCACCAAGTCCTGGGGATCAGAGTCAGCCTCCAGAAGGGCAAATCCTTTCCACACTCGCTGTGTCCAGGAATCACATGCTCTCTCCCTAATTTGGGGCCTGAACGCTGTTCTGTCGTTGGACCCTTCCACTCCGTTCTCAGACCACGGACCAGATAAATTGAGTTGAACTGACTTCAAAGCCAACACTGAACAGAGTCATCTGTGATTCATTCCTGAGAGGCCCTTTTCTAGTTATGTAACCAGAGAGATTCAGACAGAAAGACACAGATTGGAAGAACTTTTTTTTTTAACCCCAAACCTTTACAGTATTGGGATAATTATGGCTTTCATAGCGTTGATTACTTTAAGCTGTCAGTAATTCGAGACTTTTTCAGAGTTAGTGACCAACTTTATGTAATTGTGTTCTTTCGCGCCCCCTTCCCCACCCCCGCCTTTACATTCTAAGCAAAGGAAATAGAATCTAAGTCTCCTCGCTTCCTTCAGAGCACTTCACCCTAGGCACTCAGCGGTCAGAATCTGTAATGTGCACCTCTCGCCAGCATCATGGGCTCATGACACTGCCCCCTAATCTGTTGTTATTGGGGACTGTCCATCAGTCCTCTCTCCCTGAATAAAGACCTGTGAAGCGTAGGCTGGCCAGGGCTTTAGATGCGAATCAGTCACAAATCACCCAAGATACTGTGGTCCGTGGATAAAGGGCAATGGCAAATATGAGATACCTTCTGAAGGTATTATTTTTCATGCATTTGCAACTTTTAGACATTTTGTTTTCTGATCACAGAAGTTATTCTGAGAAGAATAAAGAAGAAAATATCCCAAATCCTTGCCTAGGAAAGTTTTTCAAACTACAAAGAATGCTAACATTTTAGCACATTTCTCTCCATTTTTGTCTCATACACATTGATGTTTCCAGCGTGTCTAACAGCCTTCTCCAGAAAGATGATGTAGAGCTAACCGGAAGCCTTTGCACCTTTTCTAACCCAGTTGTGGAAGCGATACTTCGTCACTCTGCCAGGCCCTCTTGGTGTCACGACAAACCTGTTACAGGGTGGGGGAAACCAGCAGCTCAGGCTCCTGGAGGTCGTGTTGGAAGCGAACGACCACCCTGGCTTTGGTGTGCACGGTTCCTGTGAAATTAGGAACTGTGAGTTAGGATCAGGTAACAGAAGCCCTTTCTATAACTCTTCATAATATGCTACGTTAACCATACCTGGTCTGGTCTCATCTTAAGACCAGTGTCAGATAGTTTGTTTTTCTCCACAAAATCTGTAATCAGAGGACTCTTGGCATACAGTCACAGGCCGGAACCCGGACTGAGTGGCTGTCGTCGGTTAGTGTCCAGTTGCGGGTAGTGGCAATAGTGCACGCAGACGCTGTCATGCCAGAGTGGCTGAGCCTGCCAGTCCTGTGTCCTGGTGCTTCAAGCCCTATGGTGTGACTGGTGCAGCAGTGAGGGCATGCAAGGAAGAGGAGACAGCTGGATGACTACTCTTGGCTCCCATGGTGGGGTGGGAATCACCAGAGAGACTTTAAACACAGGAGTGAAACTGGGAGACTCAGTGCTGGAGGGGTCCTGGCAGGGACAGGAAATAAAGTGCCATGAGTCAGGAAGAGGACCCTACCAGGACCTTTAAGTCTAGAAATGTATGCATCCATGGGCGTGAATATATTAAATGAATGAATGATTACTCATTCACTATTAAATTAAATGAATATGACCCAAAGACACACGAGGGACCAAGCTGAACAGCCTCTTCCCAACATGGAGATCTCCTCTGCCTTCCCACCCTACTCGCTCAGCCTCAGCCAATCCCACCAGAGCTAAGAAACTGTCTCGGTTCACCTGGCCCTAGCAAATGCCTCTTGGTCCTCCAGCAGTTCTTTTCAGCTGCCAGGGCTCAAAAAGTTCTTACCAGAGCTCGAGAGCTGGGCACAGATGTGCCCAGTTGGGACTACAGAAGTGCCCACAGTTGGCAGTGGGCTGGCGAGGCCGGCCTTGGGCCGCCATGACGTGCCTGACATGGCTGAGTCTCAGTCAGACCGCTGTGCCGGCAGCGGGTCGGTGACCGTGAGTGCCCAGGAGGGACTCGAGGGAGGGGCTAACGGGCCAGAAGCTCCTCTGGGAGGGCCTGAGGCTCAGCTTCATGCCATGGTCAGGCGCACGGAAGGACACAGCATTAAGAAACAGCTTCCCTCATCCAGAGAGGGACGAGGGAGGCGTGAGAGTGAGCTGGGGAGAGAGCACAGTGGACTGTGTGGGGGACTCTCTCTCCCTGGGGGTGAGTGTGCTGTGGTGACTGCACTGAAGGGGACACCCTAATCTTCCAAAATACCAACAACGATTTAGCCAACGGTAGTTCAATAACGGACCTGTATAAAAACAAAAGTAAGGAAATACCCAGCTATTGTCCTCACTAAGGGGTTTGCACTTACTCCCAGAGGAAGCTGTTGGGGCCTGGGTAGTGATTAACTAATGCTGTCTCCAGAGTTGTGAGATTTTGACTCTAGACAACCAAGGATTTTTGTGTGGGTGCGCACACACAAACATACACACGCATGCTCCCCTGCCCTTGTCATGGAAACATGTGGAACAAGAAAATCCAGAAGGCACTCATCCGTTTTTCTGTAATAAAGCATTCCACTTGAAGGTTCCCATTCCAGAATATTGTCTCAGCCAGGATAGTAGTCTCCCTGCAGTGTATGAGAACAGACTTGCTTCTTGCTAAGGAATGTTTTTCTTGTGGTTGGTGGTATGTTTTAGGCATAACTTGGTGATACAAGGGGGATTACAAACCCCTCCCTCAACATTAAAGAACTAAAGCTATGCTATAGTGCTAGCCAAGGATCCCTAAAGAAAACAATGGGAAAACATAATATATTCTAGTCTAAACTCAAAGATAAAGATATCCTTTGGTTTCAGTGGGACTGTGCAAAGATGTATGTAACAAAACCCTGTTACTTAACATCCTGAGTTTCACTAAACTTTAGAATTTAATGTAAAGCACCCCATGGAAGATTGGCAATCTAATGCTTCAGCTGGAACACACACTCTAGCCAAATGTTCAAGAGGTAGGTGACAAACATTCCCACTGAGATGCTGATTACTAAACCAGGGAAGATAGTGTGAGGGCAGGGACCCCTTCTTGCAGCACCCCCACTCCCATCCCCAGACAGTGCCAGGCACACAGTGAAGACTCAGTAAATGTTTGTTTTCTGAGTATTACTGGTATTAATGGGTGAAGAAGACCCTTTCATTTGAAGGCTGGCCTGCACCCTGTTCTGTCACATGAAGTTAAACCTCACTAAGAAAAAGGCAAACTAAAAAATAATATGCATAGTATAAAACATACCATACAGTGCTTTACATTTTTTTGCCTAAATATTTTTTTTTAAATCACTATGCATTTTTGGCTTAAATTTTTTTTTAAATCTTGGGCCCTCCCTGGTGGCACAGTGGGTTAAGCAACGCACTACGAAGCAAACTGCAGCCACTGCAGCACGAGTTTGATCCCTGCCGCTGGCCAGGGAGGGGACCCACATGGCACAGCAGACCCCTCCTGCCTTGCCCGCTGCTGCCCTCGGTGGTGTGCTTCAGTCAATCTGCCTGTTCTGCTCCCCACTCTGTCTCTGGTGAATCCTCTCACCTCCCGCAAGTCTGGCCTGTATTCCAGTTCTTGTATTCATAAATAAATACATCTTTAAAAAATTTTTTAAAAAATCTTTATGCCTTTAGAAGAATATAGAAAAAAATTACCAAAAGACAATAATTGCACTGTTTTTTTTTTTTTAGATTTATTTATTTATGCATACAAGCACTGGGGTACAGGCCAGAGGTGTGGGGGGCGAGAAGATTCACCAGAGAGAGCGGGGAGCAGAACAGGCAGATCAAGAGAAGTACACTGCCGAGGGGAGCAGCGGGCACAGCAGGAGAGGTCTGCCGCCATGTGGGTCCCCCCCTGGCCGGCAGCAGGGATCGAACTCATGCTGCAGTGGCTGTGGTTTGCTTCATAGTGCGTTGCCCAACCCACTGCGCCACCAGGGAGGCCCTAATTGCACTGTTTTTTAAAGATTTATTTTTATTTATTTATGTATTCAAGAATTGGGGTATAGACCAGAGGTGGGGGTGTGTGGTTTAAGAGGATTCACCAGAGACAGAGTAGGGAGCAGAACAGGCAGATTGACTGAAACACACTGCTGAGGGGAGTAGCGGGTGAGGCAGGAGAAGTCTGATGTACCATGTCAGTCAACTCCCTGCCTGGGAATTGAACTCCTACTGCAGTGGCTGATGATAACTTCAGAATGCTGAGACTTTAACCCCTGAGCCACCAGGGAGGTCTCAATTTGCACTGTTTTTGATGTTACCTCTGAAAACCAAGACACATTCCATAAGACGACAACCCACATTTTGTGCCGTATTTTCTGTATTGTTTGATGTGCTGAGGCAAGTTTGAATAAGTTTTTATTTTTTCGGTTAAAAAATAAGGACTTTTTGGGCCCTCCCTGGTGGCGCAGTGGGTTAAGCAAAGCATTAAGAGGCAAACCACAGCCATTGCAGCACCAGTTCGATCCCTGCCGCTGGCTTGGGGAGGTGATCCACATGTCACGGCGGACCTCTCCTGCCTCACCCACTGCTCCCCTCAGCAGTGTATTTCAGTCTGTCTGCTTGTTCTACTCCCCACTCTGTCTCTGGTGGATCTTCTCACCTCCCACGCCTCTGGCCTGTACCCCAGTTCTTGTATGCATAAATAAATAAATCTTTAAAAAAAAAATAAGGACTTTTAGAGAGTTTACCTGGTAGTGCAGGAGTTAAAATCTCAATGCTATCAAGACCAGACACTTTGCAAGACTCAGATCCCAGCCAGGTAACTGACCCACCTGGTGCAGCAGACCTCTCCTGTCTCACCTGCTGCTCCCCTCAGCAGTATGTTTCAATCTGCCTGTTCTGCTCCCCACTCTGTCTCTGGTGAATCCTTTCACCCCTCCACCTCTGGCCTAGACTGCAGTTCTTCTACGCCAAAATAAAGAAATAAAATCTTTTTTTAAAAAAATAGGGACTTTTAGACATCTCGTAAAATGTTTAAAGCTCTCTAATGTGTATTTTGATGGGACAGAATGCTAATTTTTTATAAAAAGAAAAAACTAAATTTTAGGAAGATTTATCACTTCTGAAAGTGATTGTAGTTTCCTAATTTTATATCAAATGATCTCTACTCGCCAGGTCAGTAATAAGTTGAGAAAAATAATGTTATAAAAAATGTTACTAGAATATTAAGAACTATGTTAGGTTCAGTATTTATTTATCCAATGAGTACTTACTGAGAAAGAAGTCAGGGATGTTTTATAAAGTCACTGAAGGTTTCTGACAGAACTGGAATCTCAGACTGCGCCATTTCCCATGTCTGAGTGGGTTACTGTAGCTCAGTCTTCATCTAAATGCTTTACTTCTATTCTTCATCATATACAGAATGCCCATGTAACATGATGTGGTCACGTGATGTTTTTCCTGCAATTGTAGATATATAACAATCTATAAACTCAAAGAAAATAAACCTTCTAATGAGGTCTTGAGCTGACCACTTTGGGAATTGCTTTTTTTGATTCTATTTTAAAGCCATTAAAATATTTTAGTGATTTATTCATCCTGTAGACAGATGCGGGGATCAGTCTATTTTTCACATTACAGTGGAGATTTCTTTTTAAATTTTCTCCTTGGCCTTGTGTTAAATGTGCATTATGAGACTTCCTCGTGGTGACACATGCAAAAGTGTTATTCATCAAACAGTATTTTCAAGTACACATCTCATTATTCCTTCAAGTACATAAACAGGGATTCCGTGTACTCTCCCTGCAGCAAAAATGAATCAAAGACGTGGGCAGAGCCTGGCCATCGTGGACCTGGGCTGTGAGGACAGGGTCACCATAGTTCATGCAAGGGTCTCTCATTCTTTTTCCTTCTCTTTCCCTCACGCCAAATGCATAACTGTACTTGGTCTGATGCTAAATCAAGGTAAATGAGACGTGACCTATTAAAAAGGAAATGAATAATTCCAAAAAGGGGAAAATTGCATTCCTGGCGGGAAGCATGGATGTCATGGCTCGAGTGTGTAGGTTTATTCTACCACTTCACTAGATGGCTTTGCTTTTGGGTGGCATGTCTTTCATCATCCAAATTACCTCATGGAGGCAGGAAAGTAAGGCAAAATATGTTTTGGTGCTATCTACTTTATATATTTGTTCAAGGTTCCTTTTAATGGGTTCTTTTAATTAAAGGCTATAGGTATAGGAGCCTGTCTGAGGGGGTTCCTGGGAATAGTTCTTATTAAACTCCCTAAAACTTTATCTAAATCAGGAGTTAAATGAGCTGTATGAACAGGCCCACAGGTCAATGTTTCATGGGCGAAACGATTAGTAGACTCCCTCGTGTCTGCTAAGTACCAGTGAGGCAGTCTTTCTCTCCTTATAGACTGTGAAGAAGGCGGTGAAGGTGGAAGAGTTCTAGGCAGTTCCTTCATGTCCTTTGAACCGGCCTGAGTGGTGTGGGGAGGTGAACCAAGGAGGTCAGGTCTGTGCAGGCAGAGCAGGGAACCAGAGGAGAGATACTTGGGCTACAGGACTAATAGAACGTCATCTTGGGTACTCTGTTAGCTGTCAGTGACCATCACGGCTTTGACAGGGCAACCTGCATAGAAATCAAAGAGAATTTGGTGCCCATTAAGGTGACTCGTTCCTTAGGCTCTCTGTCCCTTTTCATTTTTAATTTTTAAAAATTTTTTATTTATGCATATAAGAACTGGGGCATGGGCCAGAGGTGTGGGGGTGAGAGGATTTACTAGAGACAGAGCGGGGAGCAGAACAGGCAGAATAACCGAAACACACTTTTGATGGGAGCAGCAGAGAGGCAGGAGAGGTCTGCCTGCGCCATGCAGGTTACCTCCCGGGTCCGGGGGCAGGGATCAAACTCATGCTGCAATGGCTGTGGTTTGCTTTGTAGTGTGGTGCTTAACCCATTGTGCCACCAGAGAGGTCCCTCTGCCCATTTTCACTGCCTTGCAAATGGTTGTGCCCTGGTCACTGCACAGCTTTTTGCTTTCTTATAACAATAGAGGAGAAGAATTTTGACATTGTCTAATCATTGTCTTGGTGGAATGCATAGTTCCTGTTATTTCTTACCCAGTCACGGTCAGTGTTGAGAGTAATAAGAAATCATCCTGACTATGATGGAAGCAATCATTAGAAAAGAGACTTTGATAATGGCATTTTCTAAAGGGATGGGTGCCATGAGGAGAAAAGCCCCCTGGGTGCCCTTCTGCTCCAGTGGCAAGCCGGGGAGGAGGCCTGGGGTGCTGCTGTGGGGAGTGGTCTTTTCAATATAGGAGCCCTTTGAGTTCTTACCTAGACGTTACTTGGAGAATTACAACTGGGTCATATTTTTATTATTTATTTATTATTTAGCTCCATTTTCAGAAGACTGAGGAACCTCCACACGGCCTTCCATAGAGGCTGGACCAGTCTGTATTCCCACCAGCAGTGTAGGAAGGTTCCTTTTTCACCACATCCTCGCCAACATTTGTTGTTGCTAGTTTTTTTAATATGTGCCATATGACCCAGCAATCCCACTCCTAGGAGTTTACCCAAAGGGCACAAAAACATTAATTCATAAGAATACATGCACCCCTATGTTTATCGCAGCACTGTTTATAATAGGTAAGTCTTGGAATCAACCCAAATGCCCAAAACTAGATGACTAGATCAAGAAAATGAGGTGTATATATACACAATGGAATATTATTCAGCAGTAAGCAATAAGAGATAAACTAGAGCCATTTGCAGGAATGTGGATGGAGCTTGAGGGGATTATGTTCAGTGAAATAAGTCAGAAGGCCAAAGAAAAATACCAGATGGTCTCACCTATAGGAGGAATATAGGAGATCAAGGGAAAAAAAGTAATAATAATAACAACACTACTACCACCACCACCACCAACAAAAAACCCACAACAAAACAAAAATGAACAGACGACTACAAATCAGAAATATTCTGCAAGGGTGGGAGAGGGATTGGGTTCAAGGCAGGGACAGGAGGAGCACAAGGGACTATGGTGATGGTGCACAGGTGAATTGGTGGTGGGAATTCTGTGGGGGTTACACCTAAAAAAGAAAGCAGACATGGTAAGAAATAATTTTTTTTTTAAAAAGAATTAGAGCTGAAGAGCAAGGAAGGAGATGTGTTTGCAGGTATCTTCAAATTGGAAAGCAGATTGTGAGTTGCCTGTACTAGGCAAAAGGTGCAGGTAAACTCCTGAGTTTGCTGTTTCTCAACTCCAGATCATAGTATAAAATTTTGAGGAAGCCAATTCGCTCAGAAGGACTCCAAATTGTAATAAAGCATTGTGAAACAGTGGCTTTATTTTTTAATCCTTCATGTATGAATGTCCCTAAATATTTTGGGAATTGAGAAAGAGCATATTGAACGTAACATTTGTAGATTTACTGAATAGTGTCAAGTTTCTTACAGAGATCGCTTCTAAAATAGCATCTGAAAGTTGGAAGTGCCATCAAGCATTTAGTGGTAATGATTTTCATCACTACAATCATGGTAAAAATGGCCTCTTTCCACCTTTTGCTCACAAAGAGATATGTGCCTTGGAAATAAGCCTGCTGATTACTAAGTTCTGAAATACTTAGGGCTGAGCTAAATTTGGATCTGCATTCTCTCTCTTTCTTTATGGCTAAAAATAACATTATCACAGCTTTGGGTGCTATTTCTAATAGTCCCACACTGGAAAGAACTCAGATCTGGTAACAGATCAGTGGGTGAGCAAGTTTTGGGGTAGCCTTACTGTAGAATACTACTCAGCATCAGAAAAGAATGAACTACCGATTTACATAACAACGTGAATGGAACTCAAAGACATTCTAATGAGGGGAAAAAAACAGATACAATAGGGCCTCCCTGGTGCCACACTGTGAAGCATCCACTGCTTGGCTGCATGAGTTTGATCCCCGGCCAGGGAGGGGACCCACATGGCACAGCAGACCTCTCCTGTCTTGCTTCTGCTCCTCTCAGCAGTGTATTTCAGTCTACCTGCCCGGTCTGCTCCCCACTCTGTCTCTGGTGAATCCTCTCACCTCCTATCCCTCTGGCCTGTACCCCAGCTCTTGTATGCATAAATAAATAAATCTTTTTTAAAAAAACAACAGACACAATAGTGCATTCATAATGTATATGAAATCCTAGAAAAATTTGGCAGAGGGCAGAGTACTGTTTGCCTGGGACTGGGGTGAAAATTGCCAGCAAAAGAGCACAAGGGAAGTTTTTGGGGGATAGAAAATGCTCTGTATCTTGACCATGGTGGTGGTTATGAGGACGTGCACAGGTATCAAAAGTCATCGAACTATGAGCTTAAAATGGATGTATTGTACTTAAACGTATCTCCATAAAATTGGTCTTAAAACAAAAGTTGAGAATAACATCAACAGAATCTTGGCCCAGGAGTATTTATTTGGATCATTAAAAGTGTCTGTGATCTGAAAGGCTATACTCCAAATTACTAGTCGTGCTTACTCCTAAGGAGTAACATTTAGAGAAGGGGGTAAAAGAAATGTATTTTATTTTGTTTTGTTTTGTTTCCATCATGCCAGTCTTATAAGTAGGTGTTACCTTTGTACTAAGAAGAAGAAAGGGTGGTTGGGGGGCGGGGGGTGGGGAGACAAAAGCCTGGATAAAAACAGCACACTGAGAGGAGCACCTCCTGTCCTCGGTACTTTTAGTTAGGACATGAGTGAATCTCTATTGTGCAATTAAATTAATATCAGACTCCATGTTTGCAAAGAGGCAGGCATCTATAAAACTCCTCTACAGGGAGGCTGCAGGCTTGGGGTATGTTTAGGGGTACACAGTTTCCCCTACCAAAAAAATAATAGGAGCTCAGTGCATAGCTACGGGGTGATTGAGGGAAGGTTATGCCAGCCCCACAGGGACATTTTTGAATTAGGACCTTGGTGCCTTCTAAAGAACTTCACTGATTTTTATATAGATTCTTTTCCTCCCTTGACTGTTTTTAGGATTTCTTTTAAAACATGCTGGCCCATCTCAAAAAATGGTTTTGTTGTTAAGTTATTTTTGACACTGAATTTCAGAGAAAAGATGGTGTGTTCTGAATGGCCAGGCTCTTTGGTGACTGAATGCATTAGCAGGAGGAGCAGAGAGCCAAGGCGGCTTACACAGATGCCCCTGCCACTTCTTTTTAGGGCTTTCTGAGAAAATCTTGGTGGGGTAGGAGGGCAGGCCATGAAAAGAGGGGTGCTTGGTTATAATAAGAGAGGCCCAATAGAAAACAAAAATCTAAAGCTTAGCTTGCACTGCAGTACTCCTTTCCACATGGCAAAGAGTCATTGTGTGGCCTGTGTTTGCTGGGGTGATTGGAGAAGCCCTTGAAGGCCTGTGCTGTGGCTCCTGACTAACTGACCTGCCTGTACAATCCACTTCGGAAACAGAAACTTCCCTGGTGGCGCGGGAAAGAAAACACCAACCTAATCCTAAAAGGGTAACTTTAAACCAAAGCCCAACCAAGAAAGAGAGTGGAGAGAGACTGCCAGCTGAGCCTGGCCAGAAATAAAAGTCCCATTGTCCTGGCCGCTCCCTGGCGCAGGCTCCCACTCAGTGCTGACACTTCCAGGACCCGGAGAGCGAATTCCAGGGCAAGGCAGCCTCCTCCCCTGAAACTGCAGCTGGACGAGAGAAATCACCCTGGACACCTGGGGCAGTGGGCATGGGAGGTTACGACATGGAAAATCATTAAACACTAATGGAACTCACATCAAACCAGAACACAGGAATGACGTATCTGGGAGCCATGGGTCCAAGGCGGGGAGGGGGGCGGTAAGAATTGGAAGGTGAGAAGGGGTCTGTCCTGGTTCAGCTGGAGCTGAGGATAGAGCTGCTCCAGAGTGGGCCCTGGTCCTAGACGAGTCTTCGGGACCGCCCCTCGCCCTAGTACTAATCCAGTCCCTAGTTGGAGCACTGCAGCAGCTAATGGGCAGGGAGCGCAGGCTATGGTTGAAACCCATTTGCTTAACCAAGATATACTAGAAGGGGAAAAAAAAAAGCCCCAAGATAAAGATTTTAAAGTAGAAGAGTGGGTAACCTACTGCAGAGTGGGAAGAGGCTGACTGGAAGTCAGGAGGCGTGAATTTTCATCTGTGAACTTGGCAAGTCATTTGCCAGTTGGCGGTTACCAGCAGTTAGAGTGGAGGGGTCAGGCCCTGCATCTGCTGCCCTTTTTGCATCTGGTCCTTGGAGGTCCACTGAGCATGTGGCTCTGGGGGCCAAAGAAGCAAGTGTCTTCTGGTGACTTCTCCTTACCTTTTGGCATCTCATTCTCAGACTTCTGTGGTGATCTCCATGGTCTCCCCAAGTTGGGAAATCGCCACATTGTATGACTTAAACCCTTTCACACCAGAAGTCTCAGTCCCTGAAGCTGGGTGAAGGTGGAGGAGTGCAGCTGGAGATCTTATGGGATTTGAAAGCCAGGGAGGAAAGAGCTGCTGCTGTGGTGACATGGACCCGGGAATTGGCATCTAGGTGTGAAGATAGATCTGGAGACTTTACAGCTCCATAACCTGGGTCCTCCTGTCTCATCTCTGACTGGAAGAAGAATGGACGTTTTCCCCAGAATTTATGAACATTTTCAACAATGTGTCCTTCATTATAAATGGGCTGCGTTCCCAGAGGACTTGTTCATCTAGGTGTGATTATGGATGATAGTTAGCAGCAGTGACTGGGCTAGCATTCAAGCCTGGGTTTGGGGCTCAGTTTTGGTTTTAAGCAACTCAGTACCCTTTGTAGAATCCCAACACCTCCCTAAACCTCAGTCTCCTTCTGCGGAGGGTGAGGGGCTGCCAGGGTCTCCAAGTCTCAAGCAGATCCTGAAGAACCATGCACATTTATCCAAGGTGAGAGATAAAGCTGAGGGTGGTTTCCTCTACGTGCAGCTGAAATGTGACTTGAGCAAAGGACACCCAAATGAGGAAATCAGAATTCAGGCTGAGAGGGCAGATGCCCAAATTGTGACTGTTTGTCTCTTTCCACTCCACCCCTCCTCACTGCCTCTCATTATTGAAAAAGTAATGAAGGAACAGGGAGACGTCTCCCTGACAGTCCTCACAGATGGTCACTGCTGCCGTGAGCAGGAGGCGTCTGTGGTGTGCCTTGATCTGCTGTTCTCTCCTGTTTTCCATCCTGTCAGCCTGGACAGGTAGGACTGGCTAGAACCTGAGCCCACGGCGGGGGCAGTGAGTCAGCGCCCATGCTGGAGCCTCCCTGGGAGCACGTCAGTCTTTTGCCCTAGCAGCACAGACGGGCAAAGCAGAGGCGGGGCTGACTTCATGGGTGTGTATCTTCGGAGGACCCCATTCTTGATTTAATGCTCTGCTGTCACCATCTTGAAAGTTTTAATAATTTTTTTAAGCAGGAGACAACGGCCCCTGTACATCTTTGCACTGTGGAGCCAGTTCCAGCAGGGACCCTGTCAGCGGGCAGCTCTCCGGATGAGGAGTTAATGTAGAAAGGAGTCCCTGGCCAGAGCTGCCAGCTCCACACACTGATGGGTGAAATTCATGGTGTATGTGGATGTGGCTAAACACACGGGAGTGCAAGCAGTGAAAAAGCCAGTGCATAGAACCATGTGGATAGATACACATTTGTGTGTTTATGTATGTGCACACACAAATAAACACACAGAGAAACCTTGAACAATTTAAGGTCAACAGTGAGTCCATTGCCAGCTTGCATATGCTTTGCACGGAGCAAATTTCCTAAATCAACTCCTTTGAAGACCGTGAGACATTTAGACTGAAAATTTTACAGAGGTGTCTTAAGCAGATGTAGATAGAGGAATCGGGGCATAAGCCTGGGTCAGAACTGTCACTCAGGCAAGAGGTTATGTTGTGTGCTCAGATCAGAGGGAGTTTCTGCATTCATGTCTATCTTTTCAGTGAGCTACGTGCCACATCCACTCTTTGGATAATCACAGAATTTGAGAATAAGAACTTAGTTAAATTTGTCTGTGATTTTTCACAGAGCTTAGCAGTAAGTCAGCATCGAATCCATTCAATAAATATATGCTTAATGAGTTAATATACACCTCTAAGTGGACAGGATTTTTTTCTTACAAGGATTTAATTAAAGCGGATGACTGCATAGTAATATGGAGACAACATAGTGCCTCGTCTATTATGTAATCCTCATTTTATAGATCAGGAGACTGAGGTCCAAAGAGTTTAAACCTAGCTCTTCTGACACATAACCCAAGTGAATTTTTCCCACCCTGCCTGAAGAATCAGAAGTGTAAATAGTCTTAGGTGTTCATTCAGCTCTTATATATATAGTCTTCCTAACCCTTCATTATGGAGAAGAACTCAACTGTTTTAATTGCCACCTGCAAAAGGAGTTCACGGTTTGCTCTGTTGCTTTTTGGCAAGCCCCTGTGAAAGAAAATTTGAGATCTAAGGCAAAAGGGGAAGGAAAGGAGATCTAATAAAAGCTTTTTATTTGTAGATTGGAATTAAGTGTTCTGTGTCCAGGCCCTTGGCTTTCTCCCGACTTCAGGGTTGATGCTTTAACGCTTCAGTGAGCAGAAAATTGGAGAGAGGGTCGATGATTGGGCCCTGCCAACGACACCCCCTCAAACCAAGTGAAATGTAATATTGTGCTTGCACAGAAAACTCCAAAACTGCTTCACTTCTATTCGTACCATAGAAGTTGAGGAAGCTGCAATGCAGTTATTTTATGTCACGGTGCATTCACCCCTTTGTGAGTCCTTAAAACTGAATTTCTAAAATGGATCATCCTGGTCACAGTGGCCAGTCGCATTTGGGCCCTCAATCCCAAACAGCAGACTGCTAGGCAGGATTGCCATTGGGTCACCACTTTAAGGGAGGGTGGAGCAGTGACCAGACTGCATGAAGGCCTGGCTAGGAAATTAGTGAGGTGCAAATTGCATAGTAGTGGCTGCAGGGCAAGAGGAAAATTGCAGGCCATTGCCTAGAGAAAGAGAGAAATAGCAGGGTGGTATTTTGGGGCCTGGCAACAGTGAGCACTGGACATGTTCCTCATTGCCTTAAACACACACACACACACACACACACTCACACACACACTCACACACAGCACCTTTCTATTAAAGTACAGTATTCAAATGAAAAGTGTATAAATCATAAAGCTCAGTGAACTTTTAAAATCCTAACTGGTGACCTCTATCGAGATCAAGAAAGAGAACATCCCTTTCTGTCCCCTTCCAGTGGCCCCCCCACCCCCACCCCAGAAGAACTGCTATTCTGATCTGGCCTTGTCTTTTAAATGTAAGCCAAGTAACAACTAAGAAGGAGACAGTGTGGTGGAGTTTGTCCAGATTCTTCCCACAACTCTGCTGCTGCAGGCCCAGCCTGGTCTGCTGGGTCCTAGCTAGCCCAGCACCACCTCTAGGCTTGACAGGGTGGGACTGGGACAGGGGGGAGTAAGTAGCACCTTAAAGACAGGAGGCCTGAGGACACAAAGGAGGAACAAAGGAAGAGAGACAAGAGGCAAGAGGGTGTCTGTCCTTCCTGTCTGGCTGCAGACCTGGCTTCTGCCTTGCCAGAGGCTGGAGAGGGTAGGATGTCAGTCTTTTTGCTGTGTCTGGGTCCTTGGTTGCATTTGACAACAGCAGACTGCTCACAGAGGGCTTATTCTGTGTCTTTTTTGGTGTTTTTGTGGCTTTCCTTGATTGTGGGATCTCTGAGTTGCCTTGTAGTGGTCACCATTCTGGGGGAGGAGTATGGGGTATTTTGCTCCTCTGGGCTCCTCTGGCTTCCAGCTGGGCAGCAAAGTCAGGCCTCACAGGCAAGGCAGCTTCCAAGCTGACTCCTGAGCTGGGGTCTCAGACTGGTTTTGGTTAGTCTGCCATCTGGCTGCTCCCCCAAGTTAGAAGAATCCAGTATGTTTTCTGTAGGTTTCATGTTCTGGCTCCGAGTTTTGGTTCAGCTTCTCTCATGGTGCCTGAGTTTGTATCTCTGAGAGAGAACTCATTTTGATTTGTACATCAAAAATAACAGCCAGCTTCTTCCGATAGTTTCAGTGGATTGGTGAAGTGCTGCTTACACTCTCAGGGGAGGAGATCTGCCCCAATCTAATTGCATCCTTGGCATCGGGAAAGGAGTTTCCTTGACTCTCTCTTGGCTCATCTCCACGTACCTCTCAGCTCACTGCTTTTTGGCTGCCCTGGTTTTACCATATTTGTCTTCTTGCTGAAGACTCCAGGATTTCTTGGGTGCCAAGTCTCATGAAGACTTAATGGGTCCTAATCTTAAGTTAGCCTCACGGTGGCATTGGCACCGGTGTCCTCTGTGTCACCACAGCTTTCCCTTCTCCCTTGGCTGTCAGGAAGGCATGCCTCCAGGTTATTCTCCTGCCTCTCGGGTTCCTCCAACTCAGTCCCTTATAGTCTCTTTTTCTTTCATTCCCTTGGTGGTGGTGTGCTTTCCTAAGGTTCTGTCCTCAGCTCTCTCAGACTCTACATTGTTTTTGCTGAACAATCACACATGTACCCACATAGTTTTAGCCTTCAAGCTAGATCTCCAACAAGACACGTTTCCTTAAAGCTTCAGGCTGATCTTTGGCCTCTCCATGGCTGCTCTATAATCACTGATAGCAACTGCTTCCCACCCTGGCTGCACATTAGAATCATGATAATCTTTTTTTAAAAAATCCATGTGGGCTCTGCCTGAGCTGTTGCTTTAATTTATCTAAAGGAGAATTAGATTTGATTATTTTAAGCCTCACCAGATAATTCTACTGTAGTCAGAAATTAGGACTCTGAGCTACAAGGCACACATATGTACAGAGCTAAAATGCTTTGGTTAGGAATTCCTTTGCATGCCCACACTGGGCCCTCCTCTAGGATAATAAATCACAATTCTGGCCATTGAGCTTTTAAAAACCTCTTTATAGGCATTAACTAATGAATCTGTGGCTCCACTGGGAATCAGAAGTGATCCTGGTGCTAGAGTTAAAAAAAGAAAAGAAAACCACAAAACCTGAGTTGAGAGAAAGCGCCACCCTTTTCCCAAGCACAATACCTGCACTGGCTCTGCCTAAATTCGGGAGCAAGTTTAAGGTGTTTTTAAGGCCCCTGAGCTCAGTTTCTTGTCAAGTGCTTCCTACTATTCTGGGTGCCCTGATGTTCTCCAACTATGGAATGACCAACACAGTATATCAGAAGGGCTGACAGGAGATGCAGAGGGGCTGAGAGGACTAGAGGAGTCAGAATCTAACTGAGCCTCACATAATTAACTCTCAAAACAAAAGCAGCAATAGTTACTTTCACAGAAGGTGTGAAAATTCTTAATTACAGAATTAAGTTTATTCACATGGGGCCTTAAGTACACATAAAGTATAAGTGTGCAGAAGGCAACTTTACAGATAATCCCGCTCAACCACTTTATTTTACAAGAGAGGAATCAGCCACCCGGTGGTTAAAAGACTGGCCCAAGCTAACTTGCCAGTCAGGTGTCAGTCTCCAGTTCAGTGCTTATTTCACTGCAGACTTCCCTAGGAGTCCATATGGCTCCCTGTGTCTGGGCTTGACACTTCCCTTTTCAAATGAGCACTCTGTCTGGACACAGGATCATATGATGACGTACCTTTTCAAAGAGTACAAAGCTATTCTTGTCCATGTCTCCACACCCTGCTTCATTCTCTCCTCAAGACTAGGAGCATAGGTGGTCTGGTCTGCGGTTCTCTGCCCAAGGCTTCGAAATACCCAGGACTTTCCTACCTCTGCCTGCTGTGACCTTAATGTGTCTCCAGCAGGACAAAATGGGGGTGGGGAGGGAGAAGAGAGGAGAGAGGCTGTTAAAGCTGTTTTCTGACACCAGCGGATCCTGGGTTTGACTCTAGCAGACCTTGAATCAAATATGACTCCTCTTTAAGTCTCAGCTTTCTTGTGTGTGAAACAGGCGTGATACTGGTAACTACCTTTTGGGGTTGTTGTAAAATTAAATAAGACAATTTCTTTTTATTATCTGGAACCAGCTTCCAGGAGGTCTCAAATATGCCTGTACATTGAAACTACCTGAAGGGGCTACACACACACACACACACACATGCACATGCACACGCACACACAGTTGATGGCTAGGTCCTATCTCCAGAGATTATTTAATTGCGCCAGGCATCTGGATATTTTAGAGTTCCTCTAAGTGACCCCAACTTTGCAGCCAAAATGGAAAACGTAACAGTAAAAGGCCCAACGTAGCACTGGGTGACTAGCACTCAAATAAGTAGCTTCTCCTATGGGTAGGATAATGGGAATGATTCTCCTTCCTACTAGAGCCCCAAACCCTTTTAAGGGCCTTCTTCCTTTTAGACTTTCTAGGAAGGATCTTCCTCCTTCTCTCCTTTCCAGGTTCTGCCCAGAAAGCCCATCCTGAGTTTCTTTGTTATTTATTTATTTAGCACTGGCCCGGTGACAGGTCAGTGGGGAAGTGAAAGGCATCCTGGTGTCAGGTGACTACGTGGGTAGATAATATTGCTACCCACACTGCAAGCATCTCCTCCTGGCTGTGTCCCCAGAGAAATATGATTTATCCCTTCCCACCTGCTGAGGGGCTGATAGTTAGGACAGCATCTCCTCTAAGTGATGGTAACTTTCGCCTTAAGGATGATTAGCTGCCTGTAGGAGAGGAGACAAAGCCTGCTTGCAAAGAAACTGGAGCCTGCCCGCCCCCCGCAGGCTGCGCAGATAAGTGGGAGCAGTGGTCTCAGAGCAGTGTCTACGTGGTGCAGCTGGCAAGTCACTCCTGATGACACCTTGCGAAGGTCCGGGAAGGTCGGGAAGCAGAGACAGCTCTTGGTTGGTTTTACCAACGGGTCGCAGGCACCATCTCTAAACCGCCCCCTCCTGGTGCTTTTCTGGGACCATTGTCCAACCTAGACTATTTAGCTGCGCACCAACTTGAGTTCGGATTATCCCAACAGGGCGGAGCGGACACTCGTGAGTGGCACCGCTGCGCTGACCCGTAGGGAACCTCGCGCGCCTCCCTGGGGTGCGCGCGCCGCGTCCACGGGAGGCGCACTCGCGGCTAAGCCGGCCCGCGTTAAGAGGCGAAGAGGCTAGCGGAATCCCTCAGGAAAGAGCTGCTGAGCTACTTTGCGCCAGTCACTGGGCCCCCACCCGAGAACCACTGGAAGGAAGCCCCCATCTAGCTCCCTGCCTCTCCATCCAGAAGGCCGATCCCTGAGTTAAGGCGCATCCTCGAGTTCTGGAGGGTTGCACTGAGTGAGCTGCCTGGCAGACAGCCTCTCTCCGAGGTGCCTTTGTGTTTCTAAGAAAACAAAACTGCTGCCGGGCGCTCAAGATCAGGTGGCAGGGCAGGTGATTCAGTGCGGGTTGGCCCACATTATCCCTGGCCCTCTCAGCACGTAGGGGCTTATAGTTCTCTTCACCCCCCAACCCCCCAACATGATATAGGCCCAGAGGGCTCTTCGTTGCCCTTGGTGGTTAGCTGGTGGCTCCATGAGTGGGGGGTACATACCTCAGCCCTCACTCACTACCATTTGGGTTCCAGACTCCTTGTTGTCTTCATTGGAACTGCAGAGAAGCTTCAGCTTCTCTCAGTCTGTCACTCCCTTAGTGGGGAGTCAGGATTTCAGAGACTGAGTTCCCATCCCTACCTTGCCACTTACACCTTATGACGCAGGACACATTATGTGATCTCAGCGTGCTTCGATTTCTCCTCTGTAAATTGGGGATGGTAATATTACTACCCACGTGGGGTTATTGTGGGGGAATAAGTGGATGTAAAACACCATAGTGAACAGTCTATGTATTTGACATTACTAATAGAGCAGGGATTTTAAAATTCACTCTGCAGTCTTACTTTATTAAGTGAGATAGCATAGACAGATCGCCTATATTCGGTTGGCAATGGGTAATATTTATTAGCATTACTAGTCCTCCCAGGGAATCAGATTCTTCTTCCATTAAAAAAAAAAAAACAACCAAAAATCTTGACCTCCTCCTATGTTTGTAGGGGAAAGAACTGTGCAACTGGCGCTTCGGCTTCAATATAAAATGGCCCCTGACTTCCTGCCCAGTTGTACGGGGCCTGGTTAGGGCTGAAAGGGCTCTGCAGTGTTGCCAGGCTAGCACTGAGCTTTTGTTTGCAAGAGGGCAGTGAGTCAGTTATACCCTGGATTTAGCAAAGCAAGAAATAAACACATTCACAGTAGGACTCTTCGGGTGAAATATTTTATTTTTCTTTTGCATTTGTTCTCGGTGGTTGATGGTCCGCTGCCGACTAATATGATGCTGATGTGTCTTAATATTAATAGCTCAGAGCAAAAGAGGGCCCTTAGCCTCTCCTGGAGGGGCTGCCCGTGCAGCGTCAGAGCCACCTTGAGGCCCAAATAAGGGCAAGGAAGGGGTTTTGTCACCCTCTCCCTTTCTTCCCAATTCCTCATTTCTGAGTTCCTGGGGAAACACACACCTGACTGCTGGGGGACTTAAATATTGCTGTTTTCTGCAAAGGAGCGCCTTCCTGTGCTGTTACCCCTCTCTGCCCTGGCTGGAAGCCTTTACGCCTTTAAATTAGGAACCTGGCCAGGTTGGGTGCCCATATTTCAAGCTACCTTCACCCAGGGCACCTGCTGTGAAATATTAAAGGCCTGTACAGGCTGTCACTGGTCTCCGTGCTGGCGGTGGCAGTCTTGTTTGAAAACTGGCCGGAGTTAGGGTTGCACTCCTTCCCTGCACGCGTCTAGCCTGGTAAAGCACACGCTCGGTAAAGTAGGCGCCACTGAACAAAGCCTCTTTCTGGAGCTTAGTTGGGGAGTTCTGTCCCTAGGGTGCTTCCAAAAGCACTCGTGACTCTGAGACCAGGCCCACCCCTCCTGAACTGAGGGGGAGCTACAATGCGGGTCCGGCACCAGAATCAGAGGGGAAGCGCCGGTGTGCAGGGCCGGGTCTCTGTGTCTTGCTTGTGTAGAAGCTTTAGGGACACGTGGAAACGTCCCAGAGACACTCTTGGGTGAGCTCAGCACGCAGCCAGGGTTCTGCCTCTCAGAGCAAGAATCATTCGCCTGCCCTCGCGCTCTCGCCAGCAAGACAAACGTAAAAGCAAAATACAGCGGTGGGGCGGCTTTCTGGAAAGGGCGCCCCCGGGCGAGAAAGTGGCTGTGAGACCTAGCGTATTTTCCGAGTGTGCGCCCAGGAAACCAGGCGCGCCGAGGATGCGCCCAGGCCGGCGGAGTTGCCAGCGCCACAGACGCGCTGTTATTTATAAACTCGTTGTGGGTATTAGGACAACGACGAAGCAGTTCGTGTTTGGATGCCTTTCCTTCTGGAAAAAGAGAGCAAACAAACCAATCTTTGGCAACGCTCAGCCCCCGGGGGCAGCCGAGCATCGCGGGGTTTCCTCGTAAATACTACTCGCTAACGCAACACAAAGACGGTTTGTTTGTTTTGGTGTAGGAAGGTTAACGCACCCTAGCGGTGCCAGGCGCTTCTTTTTTGATTCTGTCTCAGATTTATCGGCTTTTTCTTCAACTACACCGTCGGTCGGACCAGGCAGAGAACCCCAGGCCCCGGTTCCCGCCAAGCTCAGAAGAAGGCGGTTCAGGATTTATCGACCCCCTCGCAGGACCTCGGATTTCATCTAGTTCTTTTTCCCCCTGCATGTTCAGTTTGTTTTCTCAAGACCTAAGCAATTTTTAATGTACTCTATACTTCCCGCTTAACCCTCATCGCTTATTGTATAATTGTAGTTTCAAAGTGATTATGTAATTAAAATCAGGTTTCGTTGCGGCAGGACTTCAAAAGGGCGGCAGACCCCCGCTCTGGCATTATTTTCTGGTGATGTAATAATTTCCCTGTGATATTTAAAATAAACACATTAGTTCAAGAATTCTAAACATGTCTCAAAGTATATAGTAGGCTTGATTGGCACGAGGCTGGGTTGTAAAGAAATGGTAAAACCTATCACTAGTTTAATATATTTCTATGCTCCCATGCAGGGTAAATTATAGGATAATGGGGCGCAGGCGATGGTAAGCTCTGTTTATATAATCCATTTCTTCACACGAGTTCCCATTGCTTTCCCTTCCCTTTGCTGTATGTGGTGGTTCTCTGATCCCCTGACCTCAGCCATGTGTTTTCACTTTTTCTTCTGATCTCAATTCCATGACCAGCGGGGAATAAAATACAAATTGAATAGTAACCATTCACAGGCCGCTCTTTTCAAACTGTTGTTAAAACCTCTTTGTCTTGTCTAGCGGTTGATAGATAAATGTGTTGTATTTCGCCTGACTTTTTTTTCCCTTCTTCCTCTTTTTTTTTTTCTCGGCCAAGGGAAAAAATAACCCTCCTCGACCCAATTATGCTCTTTAAAAATTAAAACCCACACCTCCTTTTCAAACCGTCTCCTGCGCGTCCCCCTCTCGCCGGTCGGCCCATTGGTTCGGCGGCGGTGGGAGACGCCGAGGATTCACCACGTGGAATAAAGAAACGGCGGGAGCCGAGCGCCCCGGGGCAAGGCGCGGCGCCCCCGTGTGAGGTCCGGGCCATTGTCCCGCGGCCGGAGGTTCCTTTAGCGTCGAACCTGCGTCGCCTCTGATCTCGGAGCGGAGCGCCCAGACTCGGCCGCGGGGCCGGGCGCCGTCGCTCCTGGAGATCGGAGGGCCGGAGGGCGCAGGAGCCGGGAGAGGGAGGTCACGGCGGTCGGACAACGAACCCTCCTCCGTCCTTTCATTTCGCCCAGTCAGACCTGCTGGGCTGGGGGCGCAGGCGGGCCAGGCTCGAGCTACTTCGGCTTCTCCCCGCGAGAAGCACAATGGCTCCTGATTTCCGGCCCTTTACCTTTCCCAGATCTCTCTCCTCGCCCTCCTCGCCCCCCCCCCCCGCCCCGAACGGAATGGCTTAATAAAATAATTCTAGGAGCTTCTGCGCCGCGGCCGGCCCTCGCCCCTATGGGGGTCAGCGGCGCCGCAGCGTCTTTGTCCCAGCGTCGCCAGCCCCCGGGGAGAGAAAACGTCTCCTGTGAGCGCCGGACCCCCTAATTCGGCACCCCCACATGCTGCGTGCGCCTCGCTCGGGCTGCTCTGACGCGGGCTGCGCTGCCCTGCGGGAGGGAGAGCGCCGCCGCCCGGGGGCTCCCCGCGCCGGGGCCCGCGGCGCTGCTCGGGGGCTCGGCGAGCCGCAGTTGGCCGGCGGGGGCGCCTCGCGGCGGAGCGGAAAGCTCGCAGCCGCCCGCACCCGCCGCCAGGCCGCTCGCGGCGCTCGGGTAGGGTTTCCCGGGCGGCGCAAACCAGCCCGAAGTCGGCGAGGCCGCTTGACAGCGCTCTTCGCCGTGGGCCCGCGTACCTGTAAGCTGAGCCCCGCTCACATGCTTCACATTAAACCTCCGTGCCCGGTGCCTTTTCTCTTTTTTTCCTTCGAAAGGGTTCTTATAAACTTCCCTTCGTTTATTTAGCCTGGTTTTCATTGCTCCAGTTTTGCATGGGTTGCCTTTGTTTAGTTTATTAACCCACGGGGTTACTTTAACTAAACATTTGGGCTGAATACTTTGGGGTTGGATTTCAACGTTTTCTAACGAAATTACCGAGTTTTTTGAAGCCGCACAGAGAACGCTGTGTTGAGTTTATTAGTCAATTTAACAGACTATAAGGGAGGAGAAAAATGAATTTAGGACAGTCCGGGTTCGTACCCACTGGGCGGAAGCAGTTCGCGAACCCTCGGGGTTGGCACCACAGCGGCGCGAGCGGCGCGCGGGGATGGTCGGAGCGCGCTTCCCGCGGCGGCCACGCGCGAGCCGGTGGCCCCCGGGCCTTAGCACGCCCGCCTGAGGGGGAAACGCGCGGGAACTGGCTTGCTGCGCCGGATTCCCTGCCCGCTCTGGGCCCAGTGGGGGCGAAATCGAGGTGCAGAATAGGGGAGGGGCCCTGAGACTGCGCCGTGAGTCCCTCGCTTTGTCCTGGTTCTCACCCGCGGGGTGTATTTGTTTGGTGGCCAACTCCGCGGCCACCTCCAACCCCCGTAGGGAAGGAATAAGGGGATGTGGAGGAAGTCTGCCCGAAGGATTGGAGACGAATGGGCAACCTCCGAGGTGGGCAGGGAGCAGGCTAGTCGCTCCATCCTCTGACGGGGTGCTCCCCTAATCCACCTGGAGTCTGTGGGGGCTTGATCTTAAATCCGAGAGAACTGGGGTATCTAGGGGGTGGAGGAGCTGTGACCTGCCCTCGGTAAGTCAGACGTTCAAGGAGTGACACCCCATTTTGTCTAAGTGAGCAAGAATGAGAGAGACAGCGAGAGAGACACTGGAGCTGCTCCCCGGATGGGCCCGAACTGGGACAGTGACAGGGACTGCTCTCCAAGTCTTCTTTCCCTCACCAGCCACCTCCTGGCCTTCTCATCCACTCCCCGGTGCTCCACCAGACTTGGGCACAGGGCTGAATGCCCAGTTAAGAGATTGCCTAGTGAAACCACCTTGATTCCTGGGCTTCTCAGAGAAGCTGAGATCTTTGCTATGTTTCTTCAGTGGAAGCCACGGAGTGGAAGCCCAGACTCTGAAAAGTCCTTGGACTACTGGAGGTTATGAGACACCAGAGGAAATGAAACAGCTCTCGACCCCTCCAGTTGGTAGAAAGCAGGGTCTCTACTGTGGTGCACCCCCAGGGCCCTGGATCCCAACTCTGTCAGATTTCCTTATAATAGATAGTACGAACAAGAAATTCAAAAATCTACAGCTGTAACAGGAAAAGGCATCTTTCTTAGCCTCCCCAACCTCCTCCCCAGAAGCTGCAGACTGTTAGTAGCACTTGTCAGTCGTTCTGGGGGAAATGGAAAGCTTTAGAGAAAGTCCAACCTACGCCTTTACTTGCTTTCTCCTCGTCTGACCTTTGTGTCTTTGCTTCGTTCTTAGTCCCGAAGAAATGCCCCCACCTTAGAGGTCATTTCGTATCCCATCCCCTTTCCCAAGTCCTGCCTGACACACCACCTTGAGCTCCATTAGCCTGGCTGACTTAGCAGAGTTGGAAGGGTTTTTTGTCATCTTTCCTTCACACACAGACAAATCCAGTCATCGTCCCCCTTCTTCTCCAAGTTCAAGGCTCTTCCTCTTCTGCAGAATGACTTTCACCTTTTCTGTTCTTTTCCTCTGCCCTTCTCCAGGTCAGTCCTTCTTCCTCCTCACTGGGACCTTTAGGAGAGCCTGCCAGCCAGCCTCCCCTGCTTCCCCTCCTTCACTCCATTGTTGCTTTCACTCCATTGGCACTTTCACTCCTTTGACACTTTCACTCCATTGCACCCTGCACTTAGCTCTGTAACAGTCAGAGACCAACTTGATACCCTGTATCTGACTGGAAACCTTGTGGATTTCCACTGTCACTAGGTCACAGGCTGCAGACTAGGTTGCAGTGAGAATCCATCAGCTCTACTGCAGCTAGTCTGAGCTTCCTGGGATGAACTCAGGCCCCCTCCCACACTCCTGCCAACCTTTCCTTTCTGGTGAGCCCTTGTTTCACCCTCTTCTCTAGCTGTCAGGTTCCTTAAGCTTTCCTGCTCTCAGACCTTTTCTCTGTCTTAACTCCTGGTCTTTGTACTTGAAAGCCTTACTCAAAATCTACTCACTCTCCAGCTATTTGAAATCATCCCCTCCCCTGACTCTTCCCTAGATTCATTTTTTGGGGACCCCAGTTATATAGATGTGTTTAACAGCCCCGTGAATGCTTTTCCTATTTCCCCCTCTAGATTATAAACTGTTCCTAGCATTTATGAAGTAAGCAATATTTTTAAAAGTTAATTCTACCTGCACGATCTCTTTCTTCTCCCTATCCCCCCCAAAAGTGAACCCGAGTGAACATTCTCGTACCTTTCTCTTTCTTAAATACTAGTTAATATTAGCTGTTAGGTTATCTTACTAAAATAAATCTCATTGAGGTCTGACTGCTTTAGAGGATTAAACCTCTAGAATGCATTTGCATTTCAAGAGAACTGATTGTTCCAGTGAATTTCCACTTTAGGTGAAAAAGTGGGGTGGGCGCTTTGGGCCATTGTTAGCAGAAGAACAGTGAGTGATAGTTTAGGGCTATACTTTTGGAAGGTTTTAGATGCCTCGTGAAGATGCTCTCACTTAAGAATGTATAAATATTACAACTGAAGTTCTGGGTTAAGATGACTAGCCCGATTACATTTCACAGATGTTCCTCCTCATGCTCTCTGCTCTTTAAGGGTAGAAAAGCCAATGCCTGAGAGCAGAAGAGAAATCTCTCCAAAGTCTCCTGTATCTTTCTGACCCCAGACTTCCATTAGCACAGTTTCATGGCTTTAGTGTGGTCTGAACGAAGGGGGTGCCCAGGATGGGGGAAGAAGTTTGAGCTCCCTTCTCCACTCTTCATACCTCCATCAGAAACCTGGAAATAAAATGCAATAAAAGTAAAACTGTCAGGCCTCCCTGGTGGCACAGAGGGTTGAGTGCTGCACTGTGAAGCTCCAGCAGCACAGCAGCTCCAGTTCGATGCCGGCCAGGGAGGGGACCCACATGGCGCAGCAGACCTCTCCTGCCTTGCCCGTTGCTCCCCTCAGCAGTGTGTTTCAGTCCATCTGCCTGTTCTGCTCCCTGCTCTGTCTCTGGTGACTCCTCTTACCCACCCCCGCCCTCCCATACACACACCTCTGGCCTGTATCTCAGTGCTTGTATGCATAAATAAATCTTTTTTTTTCCCTTAAAGTGAAACTATTGGCTCTATCCATGCCTCCTTAAGCCCCAGCACTGTCCCTCTCAGCAGGATTGCTGTCCTTAAGCCCCTTTTAGAGCTACCACTGGCCTACCAGTTTTAATGCTTGACAGCCCTGCTTTGTATAGAGACTATGAAGTATCCCATCTCCTCCTCCCACCCCACTGCTGAAAGGGACAGGGCAGAGGGCAATTCACTCTTCAACAAGAATTTTCTGTCCATTATTATGATGCCAGACACCAAGCAGGTGCTGGGGGTGCTGCGGTGAACAAGGTAGACAAAGACCCTGCTCCAGTGCACTCACTTCCCTAGTAGAGGACTACAGCAAATTATTTGGACTTAACCCCCTGCTACCCAGTCTCAGCTGATGGGAGAACTCATATCTGGGAGTCAGTCTTGGACTCCTTGAGTCCATCTGTGATCATTATATCCCTGGAGTGATTTGCTCAACCTCATACATCAGTTTCTCACCTCCAGATTTGGGAGCTTTTGTGAGGTTTCAAATCCTCTACATGTGAAGTATTCATATGATCAGGTCTGGAAGTTTAATTGTGATTATAAAAGGAAATCTGATCAGATCTGTGTAATAGCAAAAACAGACACACACTCCCCTCTCTCACTCCCCACTCCCCAAGGGGAAAAAAAAAAAAAAAACAACAACAAACACCCTGGAAAGAATCTGAAGTTAAAATAAAAAGCAGCTGGCAATAGGCCCATCATGTGTGATGATAATTAGACAAATGTTTTCCAAGTATGGGATGATCTTGTGAAGACAATGGTTGGGAGTGGAGAAAAAGAATAGGAAAGGGAATTTAGGGGAAAAAATTATAAAGGGTTTAAGTGGCACACAGTATCACACACTTTCCAACTTGGTACACCCCTCCCCTTGTATCCTGGGAAACATGTCCTCAGCTAAGAAAGTGAAGAAAAACTCGAGGCTTTGATTTACAAAAATTAAAGCCATGACTATGCTTTGGATCTAGGTTGTGTCCGGGCCTGGAAAGCCTCATCCTTCATTGTCTCAAACCTTTCCTGCCCTGAGGAAAAAGAGTCAAGAGTCTTAAACTAAAGCAGCTCTCCTGCCATCTGGGACTCTGACATGGTTGACCCTCTCTCAAATTATTGTAATCCTAAATCTGGAATGGATATCGATCCGGTCAGGGTGACGGTGGCTGCCTTCTGATTCTGGGTAGCTTGGCATCTCTGAGCAGGTTTTGGTGGGGTCTGGGGGTTGCGATGGAGGGAAGGGAGGTACCATCAGCACCGTGGCCAACTCTGTGCAAAATTTGGGCCTCTTACCCCAGCCCATCCCCAGTCAAATGCTATTCCTTCGAAGTTATATTAGACATTTACACCTTAGTGTGAATATTAAGTCCATGTGTGTTAACTCACCCAGGGTTATTTACATTTTAAGCTTGGTCTTTGATTGGAGAAGAAAGTAATTTATCCACATTAAAAGAATTTTGAGTATGTGGACATGTGGAGGAGGCTCTTGGTGGGAAAGGGAGTTGAGAGGGAAATACGAAACTCTACTAAACTAGATAGTGCAGGGCCCGGAGAAGAAAAAAAAAACCTAGCGGAATCCCCTGACCTAAGCAAAAGGATGGCATCACAGTGGAAAGCATGTGGATTAGAAGCAGAAGAAAGATAAATGGTAGGGAAATTACTTTCCTTTAATAAATGGACCCATCTGCTCTCTGCTTCAAAGGGAGAACTAAAACCTAAATTTCTATCACCTTTACCCTGGACTTGCAGAGACACTGACCTCCCCCTCAGTCCACCCTCAGATTTTACCACAGGTGTGGGTTGTCTGTTGACACAAAGCCTGGTGACTATTCGGTTCAAAACCAGCCTTGGAAATACTTACAGACCAGGGTGACGGAAGTGGGTGCACACAGGTGTACATTAGGGACCTGGCTCATAGGCTTTGCTATCTATTGGTTTGCTTGTAGGGGGAATAATAAGCAGGTTTTTAATCTTCTTTTTATTCAAGGAGGAGTTTTTTTTTAAATAAAAGCCATTTTTTAATAAAATGATATACTCCCCCCTTGTATTATGTAAAATGTAAACAAATACAGAAAAGTATAAAAAAGAAGTAAAAACAAAATTTAAATCTGACCCAAGGTCAGCATTGTTAGCATTGACGGGAACCATCTCCTGTAACTGTCCATACACATAGGCAAGTATAGTCTGATCTCCACAGCTTAACATAGATGGGGCAACCACGTGCACTCCCCTCTTTGGCAGAATCCACACATCTGTCCATGTTCCATTATGATAATTGATCTGCATCATTTCCTTTTGCGTATGTGTATGTATGTACATTATGTATACATAAAAGTGCACAAATCATACATGACAGGTGGCATGAATTTTCACAAAGAACACATCTATGTAACCAGTAGCCAGATTAAGAAATAGCATTTCCAGGACTTCCTACCGATGGGATATTTGCATGTCATGCATCTGACAAGGGGTTAATGTCTAAAAGACACAAAACTTTTATAAAACTCCACAACAACAAAACCTTGATTAAAAAATGGGCAGAGAGGGCCCTCCCTGGTGGCGCAGTGGGTTAAGCAACGCACTATGAAGCAAACCACAGCCACTGCAGCACGAGTTCGACATCTGCTAATGGCCAGGGAGGGGACCCACATGGCGCAGCAGACCTCTCCTGCCTCGCTGCTCCCCTCAGCAGTGTGTTTCAGTTGATCTGTCTGTACTGTTCCCCATTCTGTCTGGTGGATTCTCTCACCCCCGCATCTCTGGCCTGTACCCCAGTGCTTGTATTCATAAATAAATAAATCTTTAAAAAAAATGGGCAGAGGGCCTCCCTGGTGGTGCAGCAGGTTGAGCGCCACACTGTGAAGCATCCACTGCACAGCAGAGTGAGTTCGATCCCCGGCCAGGGAGGGGACCCACATGGCGCAGCAGACCTCTCCTGCCTTGCCCGCTGCTCCCCTCAGCAGTGTGTTTCAGTTGATCCACCTGTTCTGCTTCCCACTGTCTCTGGTGAATCCTCTCACCTTCCATCACTCTGGCCTGTTCCCCAGCTCTTGTGTGCATAAAAAAAATCTTTTAAAAAAAAGGGCAGAAGACATTTCTCCAAAGAAGATATACATACAGGTGGTCGATAGAAACATGAAAAGGGGTTCAAAATCTCTTATCATTAGAAAAATGCAGATCAAAACAACAATGAGATACTACCTCACCCCTGCAAGCTATTATCCAAAAGGCAAGAAACCAGTGTTGGGAAGGTTGTAGCATGAAGGGAACCCGTGTACCCTCTTGTGGATAAATCAGTGCAGCCATTAAGGAAACTAGATGGAGACTAGTGGAATAGAACGCTGTACTCTGGAACCTCCTCGAATTGGCACACAAGTTGCAACAAAGATCTGATGTGCTGTTGCCGAAGACGTGGGGCAATCGCTACGTGGCGGAGGACTCCGATATTTGTGCACACCCTCACTACATTTTAGTTTTTCCTTTCATTAATGTTTTTCCAGTTGTACATGTGTACACAATCTTACTGGAAGCAACAGAAGCTGTGCCAACCTTCCTCAAGGAAAGGAAAACGGATCACTTAGCTGTTTCTTCTCACTTTGATCTAGAAAAATGCTTTTTTGGGAGCATTTTCTTACACTGACTTGAGCTCATTATCCAAAATTGCTCATAAAAAAAAAAAAAAAAAAAAGCTTGTGCCGGCGTTTGGCTTCGAGGGTCACTCCCCAGCCTCACGTGTTCAGATGGGCGCCCTTCCAGAGTGTGGGCTGCAGGCCCACATGGCCCCCTGGGAACCGAACCCCAGGTCTCCACCTGAGCACCTTCTCTGAACCTGATCCTGCCCCCGGCCCTGCACACACAGCCTGTGGAGTAGTTGAAGGAAATGTCTGTGCTCCCCAAACTCATGCTGTAGGACAGGAGGCAAAGACCCATCACCAGATAAACAAACAAACACACTTCCCAGGGGAGGGAGGACTGAGGGCCACAGTGAAAACAGTGTGTGTAGAAGGCACAGGAGACTGGATGGTAACTTCAGGATGGTGGTCAGGCGGCCCTTTCTGAAGCAGTGACATGGAAACTTAGCCAGCCAGAGGAAGATCTGAGGGAAGAATGTTCCAGAAAGAATGTTCTCTCATTTGAATAGATGAGGATGATGCGGTGTAGACACCAACTAAAGGTGGTTGGTGTGGCTGGAGCACGAAGAGCATGTCGGGCCGTGGGCTCCCTCATCTTTCCTTCCAGCTTGCCCCTCACATTTCTCTTGGGAATGATGAGTCACCTGGGAGCCCCCCTTTGTCTTCTCCCTCCATTCAGTCCCATCTCCAACTAATCCCAAGTCTCTAGAGCACAACCTTTCCCATTTCCATTGTCACCCCCATATGCTGACCCCTCCCGCCGCCCCGTCTGATTACATTGAATTTATAAAAGCAATAAACCACCAAAGTCATAGGAGAGAATGACAATTTGACAGTCATTAGGCCCAAAAGTCCTGCTTTTGTCTCTTTACTTTTATATGACTGTAACCTAGGCAAAAAAGAAAATCCAAACAATTTCCTATCATTTGAGGACTTTATGTTTTGTGTGATGGCTGATTATTTTAATGGAAGGAGGACTGAAGGAAAGAAACAAATGGGAGTAGGAACATAATAATACCTCATTAGCGGTATCCTGGGTGTTAAATAGATAGCACATATATTGTGTCTGGTATACACTGCTTCATAAATAGCCACTGTTATTATAATGTGCTTCACAGACATAATAAAAAATGTATAAAGTATAGTTTCTGTCTCACTGGAGTTCAATATCTACTCAGGAGGCCAGACTGAAATGTAAGAAATAATCACTGAGCAATATTTGAGAGTATATAATTAAGTGGTTCAGTAAATTGTAGGGTGTTAACTATAAATGCCATTGGAATTCAGAGGAGGAAAGGATGGATTTGGGCTGGTGGAGGGTTGGACCAGTGCCTGGCTTTGCAGGAGTGCTGTAGAGAGGGTTCATAGACTCCTTCTGCTCCACCCCAGGCCAGGGATAAGGCAGGAGGGAGCAGGAAGTTGACTGAGTGGAAGGAAAGGTAGAGTCCTGTCACAACAGGGTTGGAAAGGCAGGCAGTGAGTGGAATTTAGACTTGGTATGTAAAGAGAGAATGGCAGCCGGCCTTAAAAAGTCCCACTCAGGTCAATCTAGGTCAAGTGAAGAGAGAACAATGCTCCTTTCCTTCATCCTGGCCCATGTGCTGAACAGGAAAAGCTGCTGGAGAGGGTAAGGCTTGATTTGGGGAGTTTTGACAACTCCCCACAGCCTAGTTAGGGAATAAGCTAGTTGACTTGAGAAACGCACTTCAAAAACAAGCAATTTGGTTTTTTTTTTTTTAAAGATTTATTTATTTATGCATACAAGCACTGGGGTACAGGCCAGAGGTGTAGGGGGGTGAGAGGATTCACCACAGAGAGCGGGGAGCAGAACAGGCAGATCAGCGGAAGTACACTGCTGAGGGGAGCAGCGGGCACAGCAGGAGAGGTCTGCCACACCATGTGGGTCCCCCACCCTGGCCGGCAGCAGGAATCGAACTCGTGCTGCAGTGGCTGCGATTTGCTTCGTAGTGCGTTGCTTAACCCACTGCGCCACCAGGGGAGGCCCGCAATTTGGTTTTTAATGCTAATTGTAGAGTATAATGTTTTAGCCCATGAGGATGACATGTAATATATTTGGTTTGCCAATTTTGGAGCAGAATATCCTGAATATTTGTCAGGGGCATTAAGAGAATGAACACGAGCCTTTTGCATAAGCATTTCTCGCATCTTCCCCAAACCTCTGCCATCTTTCTCAGGGCACTGAGGGTGGGATGGGGCTCAGGATGTTGACACCGCTTCTGCAGCTCGGGGCCAGTTTCACAGTTTGGCCAGAGGCCTCTATGATCTCTGCTTTCTGCCCCTCCCTTTGTGTACAAATGACCATTGCAAACAGCATTCAGAAGATACACAACCAGGCATACCCAAAAGTCAGAGGATCCTTTATACTTAGCCTTATTTGAATTTAGGGATCTCAAAGTAGTTTGCATATACTAACTCAACCCAGTAGCCATCTTCAAAGCCTGGGTAGGGGGGAAAGTCACAAAATGAGGTTAGACAGTCCCAGAGGGTGGGTTTTGTCATAATGAGTGGGAGCCTAAGGGAAAAACATCAATATGTAATAATGCAATTAAGGTACTAGGGCTGGCAGTTCGTGTTCCCCTATTGGGGATTAAAATATGAAATAAGAGCACAGTCAGATAATCTGGACTCGCTAAAGCCCAGGCAATGAGTAGAGGAAGAGACCCTGAAGTCCTCTGAACATCTCACCACCTGGCTGCTGACCGAGCAGTCATGAGAAGATGAGCACATCAGCCTGATCAAGTGGTGGCTAAATACACACAACATAAAATTTGCCATTTTTAGGTATACAGTTGGGCACATTAAATACATTCACATTATAGTACATGCAATCTCCAAAATGCTTTTGAATTTTGCAAGACTGAAGCTCAGTACCAATTAAACAACTCCCTACTGCTTCCCTCTGCCCCATAATCACCATTCTACTTTCTGTCTCTAAATTTGATTATTCTAGGTCCCTCATCTAATTAGAATCATATAACATCTGTCTTTTTGAGACTGGTTTCTTTCACTTAGCATGATATCCTTAGTGTTCATCCTTGTGGAATGTGTCAACATTTTTCCTTCCCTGTCAAGACTGAGTAATATTCCATTTTGTGTATATGTAACATTTTGCTTACTTATTTTACTCATCAAAAGATAAGCATTCATTTTGTTTTTAAGGTAACTTTTTTTTAAAGATTTATTTATTTATGCATACAAGAACTGGGGTACAGGCCAGAGGTGTGGGGGGTGAGAGGATTCACCAGAGACAGAAGGGGAGCAGAGCAGGCAGATGGACTGAAACACACTGCTGAGGGGAGCAGCAGGCAAGACAGGAGAAGTCTGCGGTGCCTTATGCGTCCTCCTCTGGCCAGGGATCGAACTTGTGCTGTGGTGGCTGCAGTTTGCTTCCTAGTGTGTCGCTTAAGGCATTGTTCCACCGGGGAGGCCCTAAGGCAATTATTTTTCACTTAATGGTTTGTTTAGTCACACAGCCACGTGATTCAAAATTCAGACAGTATAAGAGAATGATCGTGAGTGCCTCCCCTCTCCTCTTGTCCTTGGCCACCTCACCCCTTTTTCCACAAGCCCTGACGTAACTGGTCCCTTCAGGTCCTTCCAGACTTGGTTGCACGTGTGTGTACAAATGAACTGTACTGTACACATTGCTCCACAACTAGCTTTTTGCCTTCACCTTTCTGGGAGACACTTACACACAAAGAAGGTGAACACAGGTGCACACACACCTATGCATCTGCACGGCAATCTGTGCCGTACTTTGCTAAGTCCTCTACTGATGGACATCTAAATTGTTTAATTTTTTGGGAATAATTTGACAATGAATAAATACATTATGTTGGTCATTTTGCGCAAGTGAGCCCATCTGAAGGGTGGTTTTGGGTTTTTTTCAAAGATTTATTTATGCATACAAGAACTGGAGCACAGGCCAGAAGTAGGGGCATGAGAAGATTCACCACAGACAGAGTGGGGAGCAGAACAGGCAAAGCGGCTGAAACACACTGCTGAGGGGAGCAGCGGGCGAGGCAGGAGAGGTCTGCTGCGCCATGTGGGTCCCCTCCCTGGCCGGGAATCGAACTTGCGCTGCAGTGACTGCGAATATCTTCATAGTGCTGCACCTTAACCCCTTGCGCCACCAGGGAGACCCCTGAAGAGTAAACTTTTAGACATGGAGTTGTTTCGTCACATGTTCATTGGTCAAAGCGTGAGACTGATAGGCCCTGCCCAGTTGCCTCTCCCAGCAGTTGCTCCCATTTCTGCCCCCACCGGCCAAGTGTGAGGGCTCATTTCTTTACACCTTTGCTTATATGGTGGGTAGCTCAATTTCTTTGTTTTTTTTTATCTAAGTAGCTCAAATATCGGAAATGCCATAAACTATTCTATGCACCCATTGAAACAGCATGAAACAGATTTTCAGGCTCCGTGTCTCGGGTGAGTCTGTTTCAGGTTGCAATAATAGTGAACATGGGTGGCTTAGGGTTGGGGCTGGGGCAGACAGAGGACATTTCACTTAGGCCCTGAAAGGGGACAGGTTGGAAGTGAGTGACCGCTCTTGTCCAGTGGTGCTCAGAGGCCTTGTCATCACCAGATGTGAGGGGAGAAAACCAAGTGGCCCTTTATCCCAAGGAAGTTAGCGTGTGTGCTTGTTCTCCCAAAGTGACACAGCGGGAGCTGCGGGAGCTGGAGTTTTACTAACCCTAACCCGTGAATCAGACCTTTCCTGACTTACCTTCAGGCTAGAACACCGACAGCAGACTGAGCAGGTAGATTTCACAGGTTGTGCTGGGGTTGCTGGCAAACTGGGGGTTGCTATTCCAACTGCTATAAGAGGGGTGAAGGAAGTAGGTCATTAGCGTCACAAACATGGGAATTTACACAGTTAATTACTGCCCTTCTTGAACTTACATTTGTTAATGGGCTGGGAGGAGAGAGGGAGCGAGAGCCAGCGCTCCTGTGGCAGCATGAATTAAATCTTGGTGAACAGGAATTTCAGACCTGATCATCCTCCAAGAGGTAGCACACACAGCTTTGCTCTCTGGGCCAGGCATTTAGGGCTGATTTGCATTAAGCACAGAGTCAGTGCTTAGAGGGTTTTGACTCCCATCTGGAAGTGGGTCAAGGCATTCTGCTGTCATAAAAGCAATAACCAGCCCTCAGCGCCACAGAGGCCACCTAATGCTGGGGCCGACCAGTCACTCCTGCTCATCCAGTCCCCCTGGAAATCAAATCAGGGTGCTTTATGCCAGGCTAGCAGTAAAGAGGCTGCTTTTAGTTATGTGCCTCCTGCAGGGCGGCCAGCTGGTGAAACACCCGTGTGGGCCACTCAGATTTTCCTGTTGATTTGCACAGGCTCCCACTGATGCAAATGTCATAGCTGGTGTGGCATTCAAAGTTTAAATTCCTTGATGCGGGTCAGCTCTTTTGTGCAAACTGAATCTGATGACAGTCTGCACAGAATGAGCAAGTGTAAACCCTGATTGTAAAATGACATGACAGATCTGCAAACAAAGAAATCAGAGCATGCATATTTGCAGCAGTTGGTCACCTGTGAGGTCGACACGGTCATTTTTCTTGCTCAGAACAGTTTTGGAATCTCTCTTTGGAACTTCAGAACTTACAGTACCTTCTTTGGCACACCTGAGGAATCACGAAGATCTGTTTTTTGACTTTAGGTAGGTTTAACTTTTAGAAACTGTCAAAAATAATTCAGAGTCCAGTCTAGCGAATTAAGCCAGTAGTCCACTGGAGGATACCATTTGGGCCTTGAAATCAAAGAGCATAATCATCAAGTAGTGTGTCGGCTTTTCTCGTGGACTAACTGAATCTCCAGGAAGAACAGCGGAGTTGCGCTAGCTTCTCGTGGTGCTGGTAGCAATGTTGAAGTGGCAACATTTATTTAGCAAAACAGGTTGTGAATTACTTTTATTAAAAAATCAGCCTCATTACTTAAAATCATGTAAAATTACGTAAACACTTCTGCTCTTAAATAATCACGTGATTCTCTTGGTGTATATAAGCTTGTTAGCTGGCATTTTTCCTGTATTTATCACAGGCCGTTCCTTTGAATGGCCTTGCTCCTGAGTTTTCCTTGACAACAGTCCAGTTCCTGAATGTACTGCCCAGCAAGGAGCAAGTAGTTTGTCATAACAAGGGGCTGGGATTATTGTCAGAAAAAGCAGAGGGAGGTCGAGTCTGCGCTGCCCTCCAGGCCAGCTGAGTCACAGCCCAGAGCCCTTTGGGTTTCTTTCCTGTCCAGGGCGGTCTTCCAGGGGAGGCCATCCTGTGCCTTTTAGTTCCTTTCCTGGTGATTTACTGAGCCCTAAACCGTGCCTGGCACTGGGCTTGCACCTGGAAGGTTTGAAGAGAAGAAAAACATGATTGTCACCCTCAAGGAGCTCACTGACAGCAACATGTCAGGAAAGGGCAAGTTATGTGAGTAAAATGCCATGGGGCTGTCCTGAGGAGGCAACGATCCCACAGAGGAGGCAGAAGAAGGGGCCCCCAAGAAGGGGCCATCTGAGACGCAGCCCGCAGAGGATGGCGCTGGCAGGGAGGGTGGCTGGAGCCTGGGTTGGTGCAGAATTCCAAGCCGCCGGCTCTTCCCCTGAGTTCCCAGTTGAGCACTGACAGCTGGGCCAGTTCCACGTATGGATTACAGCATTAGGTGAGAAGTTAATCACAAACACGAATCAGCCTTGTTCTTCCCCTTCTCTGCTCAGCTCCCGAGCCCTGCAGGGGAGTGGGCTGGGCCTCCGGCTGGGTGTACAGGAAATCATACTGGGGGAAACATGAAGCCAGCCCTTTCTCACTGGGGCCAAGCTGTTACCTGCATCTTGAGATTACAGGGGAATTTACTACCTTACATCGGAAGAGAAGCCCCTCAGCATGGCAGGCAGGAAGAAGAACCGTTTCATGGTTTATTCTGTTCTACCCAGGCTTTGACCACTGGGCAGTTTTTCATTCCAGGGATTCTACCCCCACCCCAGCTCTGCAGTTCCTCTTGGGCTGTGCCTAGGATAGAAACTCTTTCCCCCTAAGATTTCTGTTCTTTTTTCCTCCCAGCGCCAGTTAGTCAGCTTACATAGAAGTCATGCTTCTCATCCAACTCTGCCAGACTGGGTTAGAACCTGTGATTCAGCCAAAAACCCTTCCCTCCCAGCCCTCTTCTGGAATGTCCCACACGCTCAGTTACCCTTATGCTTCCTCGCATTCTTACTACTTTGATGTAGAGCATCCCACTTACCACTTAACACTTGCAGGGTAGCTGTCTCTGGCAAAAACTCACACTGGTGTCAGTCTCCTCTGTTCTGGATCCTTCTCGAATGTTTTGAGATCTGACCAGTGCTGCCCCTTTGTCTCCAAGCTGACCCTGCAGGGCAGTCATTCAGTGAGTGCTATGCTTGGCCCAGAGTCACACCATCAGGAAATATTTTCCTCCCTTCTGAATTCTGTTTGCAAAATCTTCAGTTGCCAGAAGCTCTTTACAAAGAAAAGGCTTCAATGTCATCAGAGGAAAGTAACTCTCCCAGAATCTCAGCAAATCTCAGTAGGTAGCCAGGACTGTAAAGTATTTCATTTCTTCGTTCCTTTCATTTTTTTTAAGCATTGAAGTTTCTGCACGCAAGTAATTAATCAGAAAACTTGAGTGACTTTGACTTCATAGGTCATTGCACAAGCCTACAAACATTCAAGAAATCCCATTTAGCTCTGGGTTTGAATGTCACATCTATTGATGCAGCAAAAGGGGTCTGATTCTTTTTTTTTCTTTTGCCCCAAGAGAGTTTCATCTGGGAAAAGTTGCTAAGGCACACTTAGAACCAATAGGATTTCTTTTTAGTAAATCTTAAAGAAAGTCATTCCCACCCACTGGAGTGAAAATAAAAGTGGGTTTTGGAAGTTTGATCCAGAAAGGAGAACTCACCAACTGAATGAAATGATCCAGAGGACAAGGATCAATTGGGAGAGAACCAAGGAAGGATGAGAAGAGCACAAGGAAAAGGCATGAAAAACATTCAAGGAGCTGTTCCCCCTTCCATGGACTAGAACTGCTGCAGGAAAGGGCCAAGATCATATGACCTCACACTGATGTGCACCTTCAATCTGGGCAGACCTACACCAGAGGTTATGCACACACCACATCTGCAAAGTCAAAATCACTTGTTTTCAACAAAGCCTTTCAACATTTGGCCAGAGGCAAAAGATCAGACACATACACACACACACACACACACACACGCAGGCACGCACGCACACACCTGGGGCAGGGATAAACAAGCATGCTGTCCAAAGCTGTCACCTCTATCTGTAACAGGGTGCAGGGATCTTTACCTGACGTCTGGTGTCTTTTGAAGCTAATTGTTTTCTCAGACCTCTGTTTTGACTTTCACACAACTGAACACCTAACAGACCAGCTTGGGCAGGATTTGCCTGGGACTGTGGTGCTGGAGCCTCCAGTTGAGGAAGGAGAGTGGTGCCCACATCTGGGCTGGTGGGTGAAGGGGGGAGGAGGGGGTTGAGGATCGATTGAGCACTGACGCTGGCACTGCAAGCATTAAGTGGTAAGTGGGACGCTCTCTTGTGCCTTGAGAGCGTGTGTCAACCCCAAGAGCCGGAGTCACAGTGTGTCCCTCTGGAAGCGTGCAGCCTGCGCTGTGGTTACCGCAGCGGCCTCGGGCACTAGGAGAGTGGGCCACAGAACACCCGGTGATGATGGCGGGTCGGGAGGGTCGACAGTTAGCAGAGCTTTCAGCTGAAACTTGAAAACTGGCCCTGGAGAAATTGAGGTCATGCCACAGTCTCCCAAGAGCAGCCTGGCCAAATTCTAACCCAAATTCTTAACCTAAAAGCCCCCAGAAGGTTGCCTGAATGATCCCTGCCAAATGCAGTAGTTTTATGGCGTTCAACAGCTGCATTTCAGCCCAGCTGCAACTTTCTTTCCAGGTAAATGAAGGAGGTTATTTTGAAATCAGATTGCCCTCATACTGATTCAGGTGACAACATTAGTCTTTTAATTCTGAAGGATGAGTTAAACTGCCAGTGGACATAGTCAGAAAATGGAAATCACTTTTATGAATGTTTTTCCTCCTGCTTACTTACGCACCAAGGCCGTATTCTAGTTCTTTAGCTATAAAAGTCACATTTAAGAGACCCTCATTTGAAGTGATCTATATACACAGCACCCCCCCACAACTTCAGTGGGAGGTTTGGGGGTGTCTGGGCCAACATGGTCAAGGAAGCAGCATCCATTGGAGTAAGTGGTGGGCACCTACTGGCAGCTCTTACTAACGTCCACATTCCGTTCACCCAGCAGCTGTCAGTAGTGGGTTGATGTCAGAACTGAATAACATGTCGTAGCATGTTCAGAAAAAGAGCAATCTGCTAATGGACCTGCAACCCCCACAAAGACCCAGCACCTTTCAGATACACGAGATGCGGCCCAACAGCATGGAGTGCCATCTTCATCCCAAATTTATAACACAGTGTATCCTCAATTGAAAGAGACTTTTGGTGTGCTGAAATGCTGATGAGAATGGACCAGTAGAGAGGAAGGACGAGAGACTGAAGATACAAGACAGAAAGAACCATCAGTGGAGAGAGACTCAGAAGAGCCAAGAAGCTAGAGTATGGAGAACAAGCACAGGGATTGGTCCTGAATGGGAGGGCAGCTTCTCTGGGCACGACAGGAGGCAGGTGGCAGGAACAGACCCAGCTGGAACGGGAGTTGAAGTTTGGTGGTAGGAGTAAGCGTTTGAGGCTGCTCACCATTGCAAGTGGTTTGTGGCTAGACGAGAGCCGTCTTATATCACCGGGTATTTTTGCAAGTGCAATACTGGAGCTGGAACAGGAGGAAAGAACAGTGGTGAGAAGTCAAGATTCTACAGGGAGCGCAGTATATGACGGGAGTTCCTTATATTTGTATAGGAGAACAAAATATATTTGTATTTTGTTCATTTTTAATTCTTCTAAAATCTCTGCATTGGACAGTTTACAGTTACCAGTAAAGTTGGGAATCAGCCTGGGGGTGTCAGTGCCTGGCATGACAGAGAAGACAGGTCCAGCTTTAGGGGCAGAGCCCCAGGCCAGGAGTGTCCCCACGGTGCCTGGGTGTGGATGCTCAGTCAGGAGGGACGCTGGGAGGAGCTGCTGTGGAAACCATGTTCTACCTGGAAACCCTTGAACGTGTGTGTTAAAATGATGAAAAATGAAATCATATGTACCCAATTTGTTCCAAATGACAACACCATGTCCTGAGGATTTGTTTTCACATTGCTGTCTCTAGCACTTCAAACGCCTGGCACAGCAGACGTCACAAAAGAAAACCCACCTAGGGGGCCTCCCTGGTGGCACAAGGAGTTGAGGCTGTGGGGCTTTCCGCTGCTGCCCTTGGCGGTGTGTTTCAGTCCATCTGCCTGTTCTGCTCCCCACTCTGCCTCTGATGAATCCTCTAAACCCCCATGTCTCTGGCCTGTACCCCAGATCTTGCATGTATAAATAAAATATTTTTAAAAATAAAAAACTCACTAATGAGCAGGGCTGACTGCCTACAGATGAGCAAATGCCTTTAAAATAAAACATGGGAAAAAAATAAAATAAAACAAAACATGGAAATGAAATATGGAGATGACAAAATACTTTGAAGTAATTTCTATTTCCTCTCAATCTCCAGGGACTAAAGGGTTAGTTTTTCATTTGAGTTAAAGCTTTCAATTTTTTTAAACATTTATTTATGCATACAAGAACTGGAGAACAGGCCGGAGGTGTGGGGTATGAGAGGATTCACCAGAGAAGACTGGGGAGCAGTACAGGCAGATCTGCTGAAACACTGCTGAGGGGAGCAGTGGGCGAGGCAGGAGAGGTCTGCTGTGCCAGGTGGGTCACCTTCCTGGCTGGGGATTGAACTCGTGCTGCAGTGGTTGCAGATGCTTCATAGTGCTGTGCTTAGCCCCTGCAGTGTCTGAGGTGCTCTGTAGATGCTGGCGGTTTGCTTGTCCTCCACGCTTTCACCATTGCTCTGCCTCATCTCCCTGTCCCCAACATTGTCGGAATAATATCTGTGCTAGTTGAACGTGAGTGCATACCAGATGCAGTTCATCTAAATGAGCAAGTGCTTTCTGGGACTAGGCCTGATGAAAGAAAAACTGAGCAAAGCTCAGTACGTGAGCCAGACCCTGGCTGCTGAGAGGAAACTATATTAAGAGGACTGTGTGTGCCAGCCTCTGGTCAGACACCAGGAAGAATCAGAGTGGCTTAGCAGGATCTTCAGTCCAGCTCTCCCTGTCCGCACCCTCCAGCTGAAAATGAGAGGTGGCTCTGGGAAAATTCCATCCTGTAACTCATTTAAGCAGGATAAACAGAGCTCCTGCTCTGGAAGATTCTGCCCTGAGCAAATGGCTCTTGGAATTACTTGGGGGCTCAAATGTCCATATGAAACATAAAAGGCAAACCAGAGACTGAGACGCAGCCGGCTCTGACACCAAAAATCCACAGGGTTTGAGTAAGCAACTTCACTCTCTCGGCTTGGTCTCTCATATGTAACGTGACTGTTTGCTCTAAGAGCCCCGAGGAAGGCAAAGGTTTTTAGAGTTTCCACAGACATTGGATTTAAATTGCATTAAAAATTTTTTCCAACTGTATAAAAAGAGATGTGATCAAACAAGACATGTGCCAGATTTTAACCCCCTGAAGACAGCAATGTGTTCATTACAATGCTGTGTAAGCACCGCTTTGCAAGTAAGCCTTGGAATCAAGGTGTCTGTCATCTAGTGGAAGAGTACCCCAAGGTTGCAAGGAAAGTTATCTTAAAAAAAACCAACCTCTTACCATGTGCAACTACTTATCTGAACGAGGACTCCCTCCCTGCTTAATATTGTGCAACCGGCCATTCCAGGAGTAAGCTGAGTACAGAAGCAGGCTGAACTGCTCTTTCCCATCTAAGTCCAGTTTGGGGGAGATGGGTGGAAATGGCTTTGTCATCCTTCATGCTGACCCATAGAGCAGAGACCACTAAGGATGCTCGACTGTTGTTCTCTAAGAGTCCATGACCGTGCCTGCTGTGGAGCACGTGATCAGTCATAGGGGAATAGGCCGCAGTGGGCAGAGGAGATTTACTGGGGAAAGAAGAGGAATCTCTCCTTTAATGAAACCTTGCACGCATCAAGTGCTCAATCAACATTTGTTCCCTGGCAGAACCAAACCTTGGAAAAGAATGTGGGTCTGTTCTGACTTGGAAATTCAGGAATCCCCAAATAGGCAAGAGCAAAGACAAGGAGATGGCATCACCAAAGAGCACATCAGATTGGTTATGGAGCACAGGGTGCAGTAGGAGTAAAGAACAGAAACTTCGAAACTGTTCAGATGAACTGTCCCAGATGAAAAAGCTTGGTCCTTAATCCTTGATGCTGATTTCAGAAAATTGTCCAGGACCTCAGGCAGAGTTGCTGCCTGTTTGGCACGGAGACCTTGTCACCCATTGCCTGGGTGTTTGCCCTGAGTTGGGGAGCGTATTACTCTCCCATCACTGCCTCTCCAGGCACACAGCTATCAGTGGGGACAGTGGTCTCATGCTACACCAGAATCGCCTGCATAGTAACCACAGAACCCTTGGCCCCCCGCTCAGAGATCCCTAGTCAGTAGGTTTAGGATAAGGCCTGAGAGGTTTTACTTTTCACAAGCTCTCAAGTGAGACTAATGCTGCTGGCTCCCCAACACCAAGTAACACAGACGTAAATATTTGTGGGACAGCATTGAGTAGGGGCTGCAAAAGGCAGGAAGAGCTACTCTGAGATAAAGTGGAACAGGGAGCTTCTGCTGTATTCAGTGAGTGGTGGAGGTTAAAGAGGAACCTCCTCTGGTTGTGACCTACAGGGATGCAAAATTGGCAGGGTTCCTATGCTCAAGTTCCATACAGTTGTCTACCCCAGAGCACACACTGAAGATGAAAGGCAAGGTCAGGTCAAGAGCAGACCCTTGCAAAGTGAGCATGAAAAATAAGGAGAAACAGACATGCTTATCAAGCATTGTTAAAGTTGGGGTTAATTGTCATGGTTATCTGAGCAGTGTGCTGAGTCACTTTCTTGAATTTTCTGTGGGAGGAACACACTTGCACTGTGATGCCAAGAGCAAATGATTGCAAACAGCCAGAATAATTGGCCTATTCACAGACCACTTACTCCAGTTTTTTACATTTCTCTTATTATTCCTGCAGTGAACACCTTTCTTTGGCCAAAGAGATGTCCCAGTCTCCATCATCACTTTAAATGATGAAGCTTCGCAGGCTCTCATAAGCAGCTGTTGTCCTTTGATGTCGTGGCTGAGCCAGGAAGAGTCCAGGGCATCTCCTGCCAACATGGTGGTGGTGAGTGTGGCCCTGTTATTTTCAAATCCGCTGTTAAAATCCTGTACTAAACCTTTGGAAAGAGACAAGCAGATGTTCTACAATAGGGGGTGTTGTGTGTTGTGGCTTCCATGCAGATCTTATATCTCACTTATATGAACATTAAAATATTTCTTTCTTTTATAATTTAGCCACAAGCATTAGTTAAAGCATCAAAGGATATGTCTCTGGACTTATAAAATCTCCATAGCCTGCCAAAGCAAAGGGAAAAACTATCACACATTTGGGGCTTTAAAAATGCATTTTTGAATTGACCATTTTCAAATTGAACATTTTGTTTAGCAAAGACCCCAAAAAGGAAAAAGAAAAACTAAGACATAAACTAAATTGCTTTTAAGAATTATCCTGTAGCAAGGTTATTTATTCTTTTCTTTAAAGATTTATTTATGCTTACAAGAGCTGGGGTACAGGAGGTGTGGACATGAGAGGAGGATTCACCAGAGACAGAGCAGGGAGCAGGCAGATCCACTGAAACACACTGCTGAGGGGAGCAGCGGGCAAGACAGGAGGGGTCTGCTGTGCCATGTGGGTCAGCTTCCTGGCTGGGGATCGAACTTGTGCTGCAGTAGCTGCTGATAGCTTCATAGTGCTGAGACTTAACCCCTTGTACCACCAGAGGTGCCCTGAGGTTATTTATTTTACTTGGAAGAACTAACCTACAATATATTTGTGCTGAGTGATCCATATTTACATATGGTGGAGATAATCTTCAATTTTAGGGATTAAATTTTTTTTTAAAATCAGCATTAAGAATTAACAATATTTTTAAATGAAAAAATCATCATACATGGCATAAAGTGTCAGACTGGGGACTCACAAGGTTACGAAGATTGTAATTAAGGTGAAGAGGTGCTCACCTGGATCATGGGGCCTGGCTCCTATTAACAAGGGTTATGTGTAGGGGAGGGACTAGGCAAGAGAAATAAACCCTCCCCCTTGCCCTCCCTTTCCTGTGTGTTTCACTTTTCTAAGTGCTGGTAAGGAGTTGTTTTATTTTTTCAAAAATGCGTTTTTTTTATTGAGCATCCTATGTGCCAGACAGTATGTTGGGCAATAAAACATAATGAATGAGACTGAAAAATCCTTGCCATCAGAGAGTACTTTAGTGGGACGGCTATTTCATAAAGAATTACAACTAGAAGCTTCAGGAATCGTAGCACCTGACTCAGACTTGGAGTAGCAAGGAAGGTTTCCCAGAAGACACGCTATCTACCTGAGACCTGTGTAGTGGCAGGAAAGATGGCACAGGGCAGGTTCGGGATGGTTCTAGCAGACGGGGGTAAAGGAAGGAGTCTTGGAGCCCTCGGTGGCTTTTTATGCTTTATATTATCAGAGGCGACCAGGTACATGGCAGGCAGGAAGGCTGGGGGCCAGGAGGCTGGCAGGCCTCCCAGCCCCTGGTGCATCTCACCCTCTTGGCTGCTTTGCTGCTGCTTCTCTCTGCTTCTACTGCTAGCGTTGGTACTTGCTGCTGCTGATCGGTCCTCTTTCTGCTTGTTGGTCCTGGTATCCTCATGATGCCGCCCATATAAGCCCGTGTCCAAACTCAGGTGTGCCCACTTGTGCATGCCCACCTAGGCATGCACGCAGCACCGCAGGTGTCCATCATTATACCAGTGGCGGGAGGGCAGAAAGACCTGATAGTTCTCTGACCCTACAACCTGAAAGATAAGTTAGCCAGGTGACAGCTCAGAGGGCCGATAGGAAGAGGAGTGCTCTGCAAGCAGAGGAATCTGTGTGAATGGAATCCACAGAATGGGAGGCACCAGGCTCGGAGGTCAGGGGAGGCGTGATGGGTTCTGTTCTGGAAGTGAGATGCATGATGTTCAGTAGACGGGGCGGGGCTCAGGAAGGCAGTCTGGACTGAGAGGACACAGCTGGCAGTCAGCAGCATGTGCTTTTTGAGAATGGACAGAGTCACGGGCTTTGGCAAAGTCATGCGTAGGGTCAGTGAAAAGTGATCAGGCTTTTCCGCGCTACCGCCATGGGTGTCAATGATGGATACCTGCGGTCCTGCACGCATGTCTGATGGCGGCACCTGGAGTGGGACGTGGGCATGTGCAAGTGGGTGCACCTGGGCTGGGACATGGGCCGTATAAGGACGGTGTCATGAGAACGCCAGCAGAACAAGAGCAGTCCAGGAGAGAAAGAAAGAGATGTAGAAGCGGAACCCAGAGAGTGAAGATTCACCAGGGGCTAGGAGGCCTGCCAGCCTCCTGCATACCTCCACCCCGGTCTCCCTACCTGCAGTGTACCTGGTCGCCTCTGATGTAAAGAGTATTAAAAGCCACTGAGGGCTCCGGAACTCCTCCTAGACCCGTCTGCCGGAATCAGAGAGAACCTGCTCTGTGCCCTCATGGCACCACACATGTAAGTCAGGAGCTGAAGTTAGTGTCGCTTTTGTCATGATGGATGTCACTGGTGATTTGGGCAAGAGCAGTTTATTAGTGTGGAGGTGAGCAGAAGACCAGTGAAGGGTGAAGAGAGGTTGGGAGTTGAAGACAAGAGCAAGTAGCTCTTCTCAGAAGTCTGATAAGAGAGCAGGCACAGCTGGAGTGAGATGCGGGCTTAGAAAGGGCCTTCTTGTTGAAATGGCGAACAGATTAAGGGACCAATATAGAGGGTGAAACAAAAGAAATGTTAATTATGTGCCCTTATGGAGGTTAGCTAACTCCGAGGTGATAATCACTCTGCGATATATATAACTGTATCAAACCACAGTGTTGTGCACCTTAAGCTTACACTATGGTATGCGTCAATCATATCTTAATAAAAACAAAGAGGAAGCTATTCCTCAGTTCAAAAGGAAAGAGAAAGGTTGGAAGTGCTGGGGATCAGGGAAGGAGCGGAGGGTGCTGGCAGGCAGGTAGGTAGACAGTTTAACCCTGCAGGTGGCTGATGCTAGGTAGGTGCGGTGCAGGTTTGGAGAGCTGGTGCCCTTGGTTGGCTGAGGAAGTCCTCACACTGTGTGGCAAGAAGGCAGCCACCCCTGGCAGTGAGCGGAGAAGGAAGGATAAGAGGTTGAGAAGAGTACAAAGCTATTGCAGCAGCTTCTCCACACCTTTGCTGCCTCTTAATCCCCAGGTCACAGTGCTGTGTTAATCTGTGTTAATCTTCCCGTCACTTCCTTCCAGTCCTACCTGCCATTTAGCTTCTTTTATGGATCATCAAAATGTCTCTATCTCCTTCTGGTTGACTGAGTGTTGGAAAGGAAGCAACCAGATGAAAATGATTCTGAATGACTGATGGCTCATAGCTATTTGAGGTATATGCATTTCTGTGGAAAAGGATCTCGTTCAACTAAATAAACCTCTAGTTCAAGTGTTTTCAAATAAGGGAACAAATGGAGTCTTAGACTGTGGGTCAGGATAATGGTTTAGCGTCTGCCTTGCCGGGCACCTTTTAGCCACAAAGTGATCCTAAGGACAAGTTCTCAGGTCTTTAACAGAAGACCTTGTGCAGTCAGTTTCACAATGCCTGTGGAACAATATGCCCAGAGCAAAGTTTTGCTTACTTTCCCATCTAGCTCTCCCAGGGACTGGAATGGCCCAGAATCCAAGACCATGGTTCCTAAAAGAACCAATACAATGAAAGGCGACCTGGACCTCCAGGTAGCACATCAGCTTCCATCATGTCAAATTCACAGCATGTAGCACATACAAGGTATAAAGAGCACATCACTGGCAATTGGAATTGACCTTGCAGATATTGTCCACAGATGGCAATGATAATATTTTGCAATAGGTCAGCACTAAAAAACACTTTATTTTGTTACTTGTTACTGTTAACCTGGGGCATTGGAACTGGTGACCTCTGTTAAGGCCAGGAGTCTTGATACCTAGCTATGGATGAAATGTGTGGGAATGCATGCTCCTTGTTCTCTTGGGCCGGGCGTGAGTTGGGTGGTGTGTGTGTGTATGTGCGTGCATGTGTGTGCACATGTGTGTGCACTGATACATACAGAAACTCAGAGTCCTGAAGTCTATGAACTTAGCTGCTCAGATTCCATGTTAAAGATCATTGCACTTTGAATCAGAAGCAAGTTTTTTATGGTTTATTAACTTTTGATTGCTAAAGTTCTCATAGTAGGGAGCTTGGAAAACACAAATTGGCGCCCCAAAGAAATGAAAGTTACCTGTACCCTCAAATCCCAGGGATTCTCACTGCGATCTGTACTGATCCATTTCGTTTTAGCCTTTCAGCTCTCTGTTTCCTGTCACTGTCTGTTTCTTCCTGTCTGTCTCTCTCACCGTCCTCTCTGTCTCTGTCTCCCACGTGTCTCTCTCATTAGGAATATCTCTCTATAATTGTGTGCCCTGCCTGTTTTACTTAACTGAATCAGGAAATGTAAAAGCAGCAACAGAATCATTTTATTTCCACATTTTCTCCTTTATTTCCGTCTGCCTCTTTCCCTTTTCCTTGCCAGTATTTCTTTATTTTGGAATATTTCCATTTTTATCAAAGTTCAATTCAAAATGTAAAACAGTTTATGCTCTTTGAGTTTTATTTCCTCCCTACACTTGTTAAAATAGACCAGTAAAAGAAAAGCTTTCCAGATTATGATAGATCCACCTCCAACTATATAACTGGTTCAATTTAGAGTCTTAGGATAATGATCTGCCACCATATGTGGGTTATAACTTGAGGTTTGCATAAAAATGTGTCTTGGATTAAGTGACTATGCCGCAGTGCAGGGGAACGGGCTGGTTTCTAGCAAGTTAAACTCTGACTTGCGCTTGATGCAGTCTGTAGAGCTCGCCGGTGAAGGCAAATCCAACAGCCAGTGAGGGACATGACTTCAGGTGTGGTCTCTCCCCGTAGAGGTGTGCTCTGTGTTCAAGAAGATTATCTACAAGGGAGGCATAACACCTTCGAAAGCAATTATCTTCTTTAAGCCTACACTTGTCTGGGGAGCTGAGGTCAGCCACAAAGCCATTGGGAAAAAAGAAGCTGTCTGCATAGAAAGCAGTTTCTTTGGGGGCAGAGGGGGGTCATTTTGAACAACTTTGCTTTTGCTTTGAGTGACATCACAAGACCATGAGCCCATGTGGATTAAACACAGAGGAAACCTCAGGACGCCCCTCTCTCCCTTCAACTCACTCCCATTTCAAAACAAAAACAAAAACAGGAGTACTTTAAACAGCTTTCCAAGCCAGCGCCCCTCCCCCAAACTGTCTGTTCCTGCTTCTGCTTGGATTATTTTCATTTGGGTTGTGTTTTTCTGACCGAAGGCCAGGCCCTTGTCTTTGTGTATTTGTAAAGTGCCATGTCTACTTACTAGTCTTTAGAAATTACAGACAAAAACAGGAATGCAAGGGAAACTGGCAGCTGAAACCTTGCAGCTTTTCTGAACTGATGCTCTGCCCGAAAACCAGAATGGAATATTTTTATAAGGCAATATTGAAACATTCTAATCCCAAGAAACTAAATTAAGTCTGCATTTAGCTGAATATAAAACAGTGCCCTGAGCTGGCACGGTGTCTGCCACTTGCATGGTTAGCCTGATGCCACGTTAACGAGCTGTTGCTCTGCGGTCACTATAAAAGGCAGCACATCCGTCCCCGCCAGCCAGGCTCACGACAGTTTCATGACAATGGTGGTTGAGTTGAGACTCCTCGCCGCCCTGTGTCCCTTTTTTGTGCCGACCGCCTGGAGATCCAGAAGATGGTTGACCATGATGGTTTTCATCTTGTGACATGTATCTGGCTGTGCTCAACTTGCAGAATTTGGGAGCCACGGGAAAGAGAGCCCATCACTGGAGACACAGAAATGGGCATGTTTGGATTCAACTGGGCATGACTAAGAGGCCCTCTCCGCACAGCAGAGGCAAAGTGGACTGGGCAGAAACTCTATTTTTCTTACTCCCCTCTTCTTCCTCTTCTACTCTATTCCCTTCCTCTCTCAACTCCCTCCCTCAGCTTTTCCTCCTACTTCTCTTCCTCCTCCTCATTCTCCACTCCCTTCTTCCTTTCCTCTATCTCTTCCTTCATCTCAACTGAATTTTATGGTGAACTGTCTCCTCACTTTGACTACAGATGTGACTTCAAAAGGGCAGGAAGGATTCCAAAATAATATTTACAATCCTTAATGCCATGATTCTCTTGCTTGACCAAGTTTCGAAAGTAATGCTCAAAGTGGGGACTTGGCAACAGAATAGACCTTGTTGAGGTTCGTACCTACAAGTCCCCTCTTTCAGGACATTTGTGTCCTCAGGGGAGCAGAGTAGCTCAGCAGAACTCCTTGCAGGCTGAACTGTCCTGAAGCGAGTTGTCAGCCTTTGCTCACTCGCGTCAGTCACCTGTGCGCTAGGTCAGCCCACAAGACCAGGAAACCTCTTATTTGAAAGCAGAAGTGCATGAAACTTAATGACCTAGCAGTGGTAGAGGTCACCACAACAGAACCCTCAACTGAAATCATCTCACACGGAAGACTGTGGTCTTTCTAAAGCAGTCTTGAAAAACCTTAGGCAGAACCCAGTCAGAATGTGAACTTTTCAATTTCACTTCTCATCTTAAGGATCAATAACTCAAATATTTAATAATGTGCAAACCTCACAAAAGTCAGGTTTGAAAACTTACAGTGAAGTTTCCTTACAGATCAGTTTCCAAATACACATTTTTGAGGAAAAGCAGTGAAAATACAAGTTTTAGAACAATCGTTACTATTATAAAAGGATTTTTTCATGAGAATATTTTTCAATGTAGTCACATTTCATTTCTAAAAATAGACAAATAACAAAATGATTCACAGATGTTAATTTATGAGAAAAAGAGTTAATTATATAAACAGAAGTATTTGAAGGGAGGGTAGAGGCCCTCATTAGAAACTAGTCCCTAAAAAGCACCTCCTTCTCCTTGACTTCCCAGAATTCTAGGTCCCGGAATTCACCTGTGCCACAACTCCCAGGTATAGGTGTGCCCACCAGCCCTGTGCACCAGGACAGCACAGATAACATCCAGAGTCAAACTGACAGGAAAGAATCCTGGCCAAGGCCGCTTCTCTGAGGTGGCAATTCTCAAGAGCTGGTCTATAGCTGCATCACCTGAAATGCTGGTTAAATGCTGATTCCCTGGTCCTGCTCCTAGAAAATAAGATTCCATCTGTGAGGGACAGAGCCCAGAAATCTGCCTGTTAAACCTTGCATTGCATATTGTCCTGCTGCAGGTTATTCATTAATACCCAAGGGAGTCTTTAATACCAAAGTTTGAGTTACGAAAGAATTAAGTAGAAATGACCAAATCTGCATCATGGATTGAGACTGTAAACTGTACACTAGATAGTGAGCATCAGCAGCCTGATCCCAGTTATACTGAATTACTCTCAAGAGACTCACTCTCCCACCTTCGTGGTCACCCCTGGAGGATCCAACTTCCTGTCCCATGGCAGGCAGACTGGACCATGTGACTTATTTCAGCCAATGAAATGTGGGTGGGACGTGGTGGCGCCACCGTGTGGTTCTGCCTCTTCCCTCTAACTTTTTCCCATAGGAAATATAACAGAAGCAGTAGTTCCCATAGGAACTACTCCTTTAACCTGGTACAAGTGGGGAAGGCTGAGAATAATGCAACTACAGAAGCCAGCAGGTCGGATTCCAGAAGTGAGCAAGAAACCTCGGCTACTGTACGTCCAGTGACTGCCCAGTTGTCTGACGCTTCAGCGTAACTTAGCAAAACCAGCCATTCACACAGCTCCTCATTAGTATGGGTGTATGCTAAGCTAGGCGTGGCTAAGGGGAATGGCTTGGTCCTGATTCTGTCTGGAATTTTCTTTTGCCATCTGAATTCTTTGTGTTCCACACCAGTGTTTGCTCTCTTTGAGTGGCATATTTAATGTTAACTCCAGATAATTAGCAGTGGTCTCATAACCGCTGAAAGGTCAGAGTTGAAATACCAAAGTTTCATCAGCTGTATCTAAGTTAACCTTTTTTTAAAGATTTATTTATTTATGCACACAAGAGCTGGGGTAAGGTTGGAAGTGTGGGGGGGAAGGGGTAAGAGAATTCACCAGAGACCGAGTGGGTAACAGAGCAGGCAAATGGATTGAAACACACTGCTGAGGGGAGCAGTGGGCAATGCAGGAGAGGTCTGCTGTGCCATGTGGGGATCGAACTGATGCTGCTGTGCCATTGATGCTTCACAATGCAGCGCTCAACTGCTGCACCACCAGGGAGGCCCTCTAAGTTAATTCTTAATTGTATGGAACATGGGAAGTTCCCTCTGCTTCTATTATGCATTGCAAAGTGGCCTCCCACCAATTACTAACTAGCAGGATCACCATCAATATGTGTGGTATTGCAGGTTCTGATCTAACATTCTGCTCCAAACATGCTATCGTCTTAGTGGCTCCATGGAGTGATGGCAGTGAGAAATGGAGTTTATTTGCCTCTACTTTGTGGTGAGAGGGCAAAAAATATTTTCCATTTGAGACGATGTTTTCAGAGCTCCCAGTATGGGTTCTGTAGTACTTCCTGTAGAACATTATCAAATATCTCTGTGAACACAGAGGTTTGTTTAACCATTTCATGGCCCCACTGAGTTAAGCTATGTGGGAAAGAAAGGGGTGAGTAGTGACTAGGTCACTGAGAATCTCCCACAGGTCACAACCTATCTCAGCTCCAGGACTGATGGTAGCAAATAACACGCATTTCTGTTTGTTACACCTAGACTTTTATCCTGTCAACTTCCAAATTTTCTACATGGTGTTGAACTACTACCTCAGAGCTAGTTTAAGCACAAAGGCATTTATTCAAAGATAGTGATTTGCAGATTGGCCTAGGAAAGCCTTGGAAGTAGAAACTGGAAAATCAGCAAGAGCTAGCCCATATTCTTGCTTTCCAGCTCTCTCTCCAAGTCTTCTGGGTCTCTCCTTCCCCTTGCCCTTCAGTCCCCATAATGGAACAAGCTGCCCATATCTCTGGCGTACACATGTAGAGGTCCAGTCTCGAGCATGAAAGGCACCTCTCCATTAGTCCCTATCCCTAGGACCATCAGTTCAGCACTTACTATGTTCCGGGCGCTATTGAGGGTACTTGGGATGCATGGAGGAATGAAGATTCTAGTGGAGTGGGAAGTAGGGCCAGTATTCCATAAATATGGTTTCCAGGAATCAACCCTATTGACCTCTTAGGGGCCTTGGTAAGAAATTGTCATCTGGGCAGATAACCAGGAAGTGATAATTGCATAATCAAAAAGAAAAAAACAGATAGGATAGTCGTACTTTTCAAGTTCACCTACATGGGTGTGACTCCAGAGCATTGTTCTTTCAAGTCTCATCAGTGTAGAACAAGCCTAACTTTAAGACTCCTCAATAGTTTTAGAGTCAGGTTGGTGACTCATGCTATGAACTTTATTTCACAGAGGATTAAAAATCAACAACAAAGCAAAAATGGGCAATAAAAGGAGTTAGATGAAGTCAATATTGCTTGGGCACTATTCTTAGGAACTCCTTCAAAATACAGTCAAATGATTGCCAAAGTTAAATTGTACAGTGAATGAATAGCTCTCTCATAGCATTCCTCAAAGCTGAACGAGCCTCATGACATGTTCTCTTTGGCTGTTTGGGAGAAGTGGGACAGGATGGGGTGTCTTGTGTAGTCCACAGGCCACTCTTCTAACCTCCCTTCTGCTCCTGCTGGCCATGCTGGAGGGCTCCAGGGGAGTCATCAAATTCTGGTGAGACTGGCTGGTTTGCAAGTGAAAAAGCACATTTGATTTTGACTTTGGTTGGTGAAAACAATTGGACACAGAGCCTGATTGGAGTTGCCCCAGCCCTGCTGAGACAACACAGCCAAGAGCAAACCAGAACCAGGAGTAAGAATAGAAATTAAGTATTTACCAGACTCAGCCACAGATGTTATTAGGAAAACTCTGGAGACTCATTTCACAGAACACACTATGACTTCATCCCATTAAAGGTAGTTCCATTTAGGGGAAAAAAGAAAGTTGCAAGTGGTAAATATTAGTTCAATAAAGAGTAAGGCTGTCTGGCCCTGTATCCCCTAGACAAACATTCCTGCAGCCACATCCAGATGCATATGAGCTCCTATAACTTCACAGGAAGACAATGACTTCTAGGGAAGAGAGGTGGAAATGTGGGCAATGAAGATGACCCAAGAAAAGACCTGAAGGCAAGAATCAGCTCATTGTTTGAGGAGCTACAAGTCATGTGAGGCTGATGCAGTGAGACAGGGCGTGTGGATAATGAAGCTAGCAGAGCTCAGCAGAGCCCATTTAAGAGACGTGAGCTTATTCTGCAGGTATGACAGCTGTTGTGTGGCCTGCTTTGGATCTCGACTGTTGGCGGGAGACAATTCCCTGTAAGTTCCTCGTTTTTCTGCACACCTTGTGAATGAGATACTAACTGCCCTTTTGTCCTAGCTTATTCTTTCAAGAATGTTGTATATAGCAAGCACCCTTGGAAGACAGATAGTGACGCCCTTCGGAGCAAAGGTCAGGCAGCTTTGTTTGCAGCCCATTACAAAAGATTTGGATTTCCTAAGCTTGGGGTGTCTCAGACAAGGCAGAAACCCCTCTGCATGTGTAGCATCCACTTGGGCCACTATATGCTGTGCCATTTATGCGAAGCAAGAGGAACTTGGTAAACCTGGAATCAAGGCTGCTTGCAATGGTGGGAATTATAAAGTCCTTTGTATCCGACCCAAGAATCCTGTGTATCCATTAAATTATGAGCATCCAGGCTAAATGTTGTCTTGCAAGTAGGGTAAGATCCTAGACCCATCATGGTTCCTGTTAACTGTATGTTAGCCCCATAATCTGGAGAATGTTGCAGTGATTCGATTAAGAGATAAATTCCTTAATTAGGACTGCAAGAGGAAACATAGAAGCAATAAGTGTTAGAAATCTAAGTCTCAGGTCCTCCCTGGTGGCGCAAGAGGTTAAGTCTCAGCACTATGAAGCATCCACAGCCGCTGCAGCACGAGTTCAATCCCTGGCTGGGGAGGTGACCTTGGCACAGCAGACCTCTCCTATCTCACCCGCTTCTCTCAGCTGTTTATTTCAGTAGAACTGCCTGTTCTGCTCCCCACTGTGTCCCTGGTGAATCCTCTCACCTCTCCCTGCCCCATATCTGGCCTGTACCCCAGTTCTTGTATGTGTAAATAAATGAATCTTAAAAAAAAAATCTGAGTCTTGCTTGTGATGTTTTGGAAGAGTTGGTGAGAGGATCCCAGCTTCTAGCTGAGGTGTTTGAGTCATTGGTAGAACTTCTAAGAGAATATGAGAGACAGAATCTGGCTTGGTAGTAGGATAAAGAGTTCCGTTTCATCATGTTGCCTCGGAAGTGCTCATGGGCTCTCCAAGAGACCGTGGCCAGAAGACACCTTACCTATAGAGCCTGCTGCTCAGGGGGAGATAGCATCACTGGGACTAAGATTTCAGAGGCTGTGACACATAGGTGGTGTGGTAACCAACTTCCAAGATGCCGCCTCGAATTTTTTTCTATAAGGAGTCCCTCCTACTTCATGTCAGAATTGGTGTATGTGATCAACAGAGTATGGCAGACGTGATGGGATAGGACTGCCGAGCTTACATCATAAAATACATTGTAGTTTATGCGTCGATCTCTCTCTTGGATCGCTTGATATAGGGGAAACTGGCTGTCAGGTAGTAAAGACACTCTAGCAACCATATAGAGAAGTCCATGTGAGTGAGCCTTCTGGTAATGACCTCATTTTACTTGCTGTGCTCCACTAAAAGCTCTTTTTTGCTAAATGAAAGGAGAAATACATGTGACTTTCTCACTTGGGTCACTTCCCTGTTGAGAAAAATTATCACATCCATATTCAGCAATACCCAAAATCTGTGCTGGGGCCAACTGTGCTAAGACAATAGCTTTTCATTGGATTTGTCTGATTATTTTAGGACAACAGGGAGACCACCAAGTTTTGGCCCCCAAATTTACATGTGACAAATAGATGGCATAATTTTACATCTGGATTCTAATATTGTGTCTGTCCTTATGTCAACAAAGACAATTTGGGGTATGATTTACATGCTGGTAAATCGTTGCCAAGTGCCATACTGGATGAACTGCCAAGTGCCCTGAAGAGCACCAGTGTGCTGATGCAAATCACAGAAATAATGAGCACGTGATGACGTGGAAGGAGGCTTGCAGAGGGAGCTGGAAAAGGTACAGCAGCTGAGTCTGTGGAAACAAGTGGTACAGTGAGAGGGGAGGGAGTCAGTAACAGCTCTGTGTGCCCACCCCTGTCCTGCAGGGCTCTGAGTAGGAAATCTGTTGCCCTTCGGCTGGGTTACCTAGAGCGCTCAGCTCGCCCTGCTGACCTATATTCTTGAGCAATAACTAAGACGTTTACTTGTAGGTTTAGACAGAGTGCTGACTCTAGATCTCAGGAGAAGATTGGCCCAATTAAAAAATGGATTGTTGTGAAATAAGTGAGTTTTTGGACAGTATACTCTCTTAAAGCCCTAGTCCACCACTTTGACACATAAAAAGGACCTCACATCGAGAAACCACAGAGGTTCCTTACAGCCCCATTTAAACTTTCTGTTAGCATCAATTAGGAGGAGTTGTTAATGGGTCCATACAACACTGATTTATTCAGAGAGCGTCATGTGTTTGAGAGCTGCCTTGGCGAGGGACTGTGCTAAACATAGAGATACACACTCCATGCCCACTGGGCTCACATAAAAGGGAAAAAATACGCAATAGGGGTTTACCTCAGTGGGGTGAGGCTTGATACTTTCCAGATGGTGACACCACAAGTGAGTTCAATAGAAATATCTTTAGAAAAAAGATGTTCGAATATTAACTAAGCAATGAATATACATTAAGCCCTGATCTGCTGCATCTCTTTACATCTGGGCTGGGAGTGTCTCCTGTCCCTAGATGCAGATGGGGTGGTCTCTTCTGTCAGTGGGAGGCCCCATTAGATTTCCCCATTAGGAAGATTATTCTGGCAGGGTAAGTTCTAGAACTGGGACATTGTCCACAAATAGATTCAAATAGATTTCTTGGGGTGAGAAAGAAGAAGGCGAAGAAAGCAGCAAAGGAGAGATTTTTCTTGATGGCAGCAATCAAGTCATATGCCTTGCGTGACGGAGAGACCTGATAGGACCAGCAGCGGTGGGACAGCAGAGGACGGATGGGAAGGACAGCATGTAGGTCTAACCAGCAGACTCAGGCATGAGAAATTCAGATAAGAGTGATTACATTAGAAGAAGAGGGAAATTATATGGGATGGCCTGGCACTTGGGGGGGGGGATGCATATGGCAGACACCAGAAATCAGTGCACCCCAGACAGGAAATTCCATGGACTATTTTCAATTTTGTAAAAGCTAATGTAAATGTTGCATTTGTAACAAAAATAGTCATTTGTGTTAATGCAGGTACTCACTACACTGACCGACTGTTGCTGTGTAACAGACTACCCCAAAACTTTAACAACAGTTGACTTAAACGGAAGTTGTAGTTTCTCTCACACATGTAGAATTTAAGCAGGCTTTAGCGGGGCAGTTATTCTCCACACAGTGTAAGTGGGACCTGGGGCAGCATCCAGCTGGCAGCTGTGCTGGTCTGGAGGCTGCATGAGGCTTCGTTCATGTGCTTGAGCCCTTGAGGGCGACTTCCTTATAGTTTCACTCCTCAGAGAAGCTTTGGAGGAGGGTAACTAGACTTCTTGCAAGCAGCTCAGAGCCCAAAAGTCCTACAGGCAGAGACCATCAGTTCTCTTTAACGCTCAGCCCATCCTGTGCTATAGCCCATCACTTGCGCTACAGTTTGTTGGTTAAAGTGGTCACAGGTCCAATCAACTAAAACCTGATGTTTCCTTACCTTTAAAAAGCGGAGACTGGAGCCTCCCTCGGTGCAAGTGTTAGTTGCAGCACTGTGAAGCTGTCGGCAGTCACTGCAGCACAAGTTCGATCCCTAGCCAGGGAGCTGACCCACCTGCTTGCCTCACCTGCTGCTCACCTCAGCAGTATATTTCAGTCAATCAGCCTGTTCTGCTCCCCATTCTGTCTCTGGTGAATCCTCTCACCCCCTGCACCTCTGGTCTGTACCCTAGTTATTGTATGCATAAATAAATAAATCTTAAAAAAAATAAGTTATCATATGCATGAATAAATCTTTAAAAAAATAAGCTGGGACTATAAGCTAAGTTATAGTCTAAGTTGCATACCCCAGTCATCTAAGAAGTAATCAGTATAATGTCTAATTAATTAGGAAAGACAAAAATTATCACAACATGAAAAATGTAATCAAATATAATGAAGGGGTAATCACTATAAGGTATGAAATATAATATATTTAACATAAAATATATTCTTTAAAGTATATTAATATAAAATGTTAACTGTACACAATATAAAATATAATTACCACCCTTATGATAGAAAGGTTGACTTGAAGTACAAAAAAGTACTTAATTTAAAATCCAAATTCCCCATTATGATATGCCAGCCCTAGGAAAGCTGGCCTCGGCCTTCCTTCCTTCCTTCCTTCCTTCCTTCCTTCCTTCCTTCCTTCCTTCCTTCCTTCCTTCCTTCCTTCCTTCCTTCCTTCCTTCCTTCCTTCCTTCC